>JARFOD010087851.1:0-18335 GCA_031763545.1 Mopalia muscosa | reverse complement strand
AAAAAAAATCAGTGAAGTTGTTTAAAAATGTCCGACGGGTAGCGTAATAAATGAAAATTAAAATCAAACAGTAGTATAGAAAAAAAATTGAATACAATAAGTTTCGGCCATCAGCTCTGTTGCTATCTGTAGACTTGATAAACTCATTTTGCATTGTTTCTTATGCAATTAAGGCCACTTATTTTTTTTTATTTTTTTAATGTTACTCTGGTGGTTTCAAACGCCCATCGATTAGTGTGGGATGTTTTTGTCGTGTTTTTAGCTTGTGTTTTCTTGTCAGTGATGTTTGTTCGGATTTCTCTGGCCCATTGGGCTAGCTCGCCGTTATATGAGGGAACTTATGGCGTTACTTTGTTTGACCGGCATTATTGCCACCGATGAGTTTTCACCTGGAGATGTCAAATTTATAAAACGAGGGTAGTTATTTTCATTTATTCTTCGCCGCGTAGTACCCAGTGTGTGTATGGGAAGCCGCGTCATAAGATTCAGGTATCGTTATTACAGTCTTGTTGTTTATTGATTTTCACTGTTTATGGGGGAGTGGCTCTTTAAAGAGCTCTTCTTTGAAGTGAGGCAAAAAGGATATATACAATTTGTGAAACAGAGAACAGCGGGAAAAAAAAGTTGAATTTGTTTTTATGTGGCACAATTGTGAATTGAACAACACTAATACAGTATCATCGACATATTTAGGAGGCCTAAACAGATTTGTGGCATAAAACGAACGATATGATGTTGCTTAAATATTGTCTTTACCTTCTTCATTTGTATCTATGTTGTCGTTCGTTTACACTTCAAGATATACACCTAGGCCTATAGGGCCTAGATCCTCAAAGCGTTATTCAATAAAGCGTAAAGCTGCATTGACGATACCAGGATCTACAAAACGTAAGACTGCATTGACAATACCTGGATGATTTTTCTCAGCTATATGTGCATATGAAGAATTTGCCGTTAGACTGTATGTTTATATGAATTCTCAGTTATATCAAAAAAAAGGTTATATATGTAGGCCTAGGCCTACCCGGTATATGAATTCTCAGTTATATCAGGACTAATCTAGATCTAGCAGAATGTATAGGGCCAATTCTTCCGTAGTCTTAGCCCTACTAAACCCATGGCCCTATCTAAACCCATGGTGGAAGTTGGAAATCGATAGGCCGCTATGGCCGGCCTCGAAAAACTATTTCTGATTTTTCTCTGATTTTTTTTATAGGGACCGGTACACTGAAACCATTGATTAGTATTTTACCTACTTGCAATATTTCTTTTTTGACGGTTTTCAATCTTTCAATCTTTCAATCTTATAATATGTGTCAACTCGGGCAAACAATTCAAATAAAACTTTATGTAAACGTCAGAAAAGAAAGAAGGAGTTTGATTATTGTATCCAAAAAGAATCAGAGAAAAATCGGATATGTGTTACTCTTGAGAGGCCGGCCAAAGCAGTGGATCAATTTCCAGCCTTCACCATGGGTTGAGATAGCAATAATGCATACCGGTAGCTAAGATTATAATATGATTTATAATTATATATCTGGAGGCAAGGGAATTGTTCTCTCTTCATTTATTCAATAAGCTTATATATATATGTGTGAGACTTTCCTATCCTGAATAAACATTTATGAATACAATTTTCAATTTATCAGCATGCTGTTTTCGCCACTAAACTTTGCACCTAGTGGATGCTTTTGTACTCCATGCATTTACTCAAACTGGACAATTAAATGTTGGTGTCCATTTGATTTATATCTATGTTCAATGTTTTATGATAGCGGAAGTAACAAAAAAAAAAAATGTATTAAACATTCCCATTACAAATAGTTAAATTTGAGCCACCTGACTCTGTTTTTAACATAGACTGACCCTGAGGTGTAATTCCAATGATTGGATCAAGGTAGACATCAGGTCTCCTCCCTCTAAAGCTCACCCACCTCCGCCCTCTTGAGGGCGGCACAATGACAAACACCCTTGGTTGAAAACACATAGCATTGGTGGCTCGACAAAACAAAAGAACTCGACATTGATATTATGAATAATTGTAAATAGCTATATCTGACATAATTTGTATATATACACAATGAAAAACAAAAAAAAAAACAACTAAAATTTTTTTAAAAAGCAAAAAACGTTAACATCATTCAATCGTATATATTACTTTTCAGTCGATTTGTTTCTGTTTTTGATGTTTACTGCTACGGGTGCAGTCTGATGGAAATTTGTCTTTGTTCACGTCACAGCCTACCTGAAATACCCCTAAATAGGTCCATTATAATAGCCAGGCCTGGTACAAGATCAAACAGAGTCTAAATCAATAACCAATTTTCTTATGTCTATGTCAGGCCCTCCAGATTTTGGCACTCTACATAGGAGCTGAAATAAGATTTCTTGGAAAAGCTCCACCATAAGAGACTTAAAATTTGTGGCATTTTAAAGAGGACAATGTGGGCTACAAAATGGTTCCTCGTTTTGTTTTTTTACCTAGAATTTTTACAATGCACTGAGGCTCCAAAATATATGTTTTGTATTTTTATATGATTTTAATTTATATTTGTGCAATTGTGGACAAACAAAAACTCCCTCTAAAATGTGACACTCTTTTTTTTAATCAACTGCTCAAGGTCTATTGTTATAAATAACCAACTTTTTTGTTTTTTTTACATTGCCTTGCAGTTATAACAATTTGAGAAATAAAGTGTCAAAGAGGCACTGTATTTATTTGTCACCATTAATTCATTTTGAAATAAGTTTTATAGTTATAATTGGATCACCATCTTTGGCACATTTACATATTTATGATATTTATCATATTAATAATGATAAATTGAATACACTGCAAAAGGGCCCAATAATGAGTATGAAAAGAATAATTCAAACACAGTTAAATCTATCCAGATTTGTGTGCCAAGTCAAGCCATTTTGAGCAAAATGCAGTGGTAAAATGCCATATTCAGCTTATGTGAACTTTAAAAAAACATATATCTGTAGGCATGTTTTATTACTTTTAATTTTTTTGTCATTCTATGCAATATAATTGTCAATATCATTAAGGGACTGTATGCAAACATATTAGCCCCTTTGGATTTCTAAAATCCATTCTTAGTAAGCTGTAGGAACATTGTAGTATTTGTTGAAGTATTGTAGTATTTGTTGGTCTGGCCACCTAAAGAGCACTTGTCCTTGTTTTCAGGTCCGAGACGCTTGTAGTTACATGTTTAATAGGTTTTATTACAAACTTTGTGTGTGTTATTTTGAGTTCCCATACGTTTACAGAAAACAAATTGGTTCTACAAACTCCTCTGATAAGTTTGTTTAAGTGGCATTTTAGAAGTTGTAGAAGTTGTAGATGATCAAAACAAGTGATAACACATTTTTATGGATGTCAAACTTCTTTAATATTTTGACATCCGTAAAAATGTGTTATCACTTGTTTTGATCCTCTGATAAGGTTTCAAAGACTTTCAGAGAAATGAAACAGAATTTTATAATTTCCATACAGATTTCAATATTAAGAAGTTATGATAAACTCTAGTAAGAATTCTTGCAGTGGCTTTCAATCAATTTTGACTCTTTCTTTTTCTGTTTATATTTGTCTCCACAGCAACACTTGCACAACTGGACTGTGATTTTGAAACAGATTTTTGCCAATGGACTCAAGCACCAAAACCCCAAGATAAAATAGACTTTAAGAGACAGCAGGGTCCAACCATCACTGATAAAACTGGCCCCTCTGCTGATCATACCACTGGAAGTATGTGTAACTTATGTACTAGAAACTTAATTATTTTCTGCTCTTAAACTTACTTTTATTTAAGAAAATTTACCAGCACAACAGTATTGGTTTAATCAATTAATATGTCATCAAAACTTTTTGGCACTTATTCACTATAGACTCAGTCTCAACATGTACATTATTGGCAAAACGTCAAGTGCAATAAAGGCCAAATTCAAAAGTAATATAGATACCAATTTTTGGGGGTGATTATATATATTCTGAGGTATCTCCTCATCATCAGACCTAGTCAACTGTCAAGGTTATTCACCATGTGTGTTGGAATTGGAAAGTGGGTACTATGCAGCAACAGTGTAAGTCATGTGATGACCACACCCAAAATGGTGACTATCATTGGTTGTTGTAAGTCATGTGACGACCACACCCAAAATGGTGGCTATCATTGGTTGTTGTAGGTCATGTGACAACCACACCCAAAATGGTGACTATCATTGGTTGTGGTAAGTCATGTGATGACCAAATCCAAAATGGTGACTATCATTGGTTGTTGTAAATCATGTGACGACCACACCCAAAATTGTGACTATCATTGGTTGTTGGAAGATATATACATGTAATTGTCATGCTTAGGAAATTTCACAAAATTAACAAATGATAATTTATTGCCATATTCAGTACCCAGGCATGTTATATTGGTTTATTTGGGATACAAGGGTTATTCCATCTCAGATCCCTGCTTTAAGTTTTTAAATGTCAACTCAGAGCTGATATTTTTGAGATAGAGAAGAAAAAAATACTCAAATTTGTAAATGAACTGTTAACTGTATTCAGAATTGTACCATCAAACAAATTCATTTAATATCCAACTTTCATTTTTAGCTGGGTATTACATATACCTGGAAACCAGTGTAATTGGAATACTCGGAGGAAATGCTATCCTGACCAGCCCTTCAGTGTCATTGAATGTCAATCAGACGCGCTGCTTTTCTTTCTGGTTCCACATGTATGGACCAGATGTGGGAGAACTATCTGTGTCTGTCAATGCCTCAGGGGTACAAAAAGCAATATGGCTGAGACAAGGCACCATGGGAAATAAGTGGATTCAAGCAAACATGGATATCTCTTTCACAAAAGCTACAACGATACAGGTATTGCTACAATCCTTCCAACCAAAAGTAACAATGGTGTATGTATGTAGGTGTTTGATTAGCATAGTTTTTTATTGAGAGTATTTTGATATCTATACTCAAGATTATTTATACACCCAAGCCGAAATAAGATTTTTTTTTTATAAAATAGGTTCTGTATTATCACATGTACATACATTGTATTTTCAATTATTTGGTGTTAAAACGACAACAAAAACATGTTTAATAAAAGACGTATTGATGTGAAGGAAAAGTGATTAAAGAGGTACTATTGCTAAAAATAAGGTATGTTGATTTTAAATAAGCACTTGCATTATACCAGCGCTTAGATTCCGAAAGAAGCAAAACCAAGAAGCCTTTTGTTAGTTCCACTCACAACTTTATAAGCTAAGTTTACAACTACCTAAAAGTATTCCACTCCCAAGTAGAACTTTATAATTATATAGAAGTTCCAAATAAGAAGTAACAATTTTATAATTAATTAAAATTATACTGTATTCCACTCCCAAGTAAAAGTAACAAGCTTAGAATTAACTAAATGCCGCTCCCAATTAAAAATTTACAGTTACATAGAAGTATTCCATTCCAAATAAGAAGTAACAAATTTACAATTAACTAAAACTATTCCACTCCCAATTATAGGTAACAATTACATTTACAAGTATATGACAAGTTTACAATTACATAAAAGTTTTTCATTCCTTAAAAGATAAATTTACAATAAACTAAGTTTTCCACTCCCAAATAGAACTTATGGAATTAGCTAAGATTATTCCACTCCCAAATAGAACTTATGGAATTAACTTAGATTATTCCACTCCCAAATAGAACTTATTTGGTTTATTCCACTCCTATAAAGAAAATTTATAGAATCAACTAAGAGTATTTCACTCCTAAGTACAAGTAACTAGTTTATAATTAACTAAATGTATTTCACTCCCAAGTAGAAGTTTAGAACAAGCAAAATGTATTCCACTCCTAACTAGTTTGGAATTAGCTTAATGTGTTCCACTCCCAAATAGAAGTTACAAGTTTAGAATTAACTGAATGTATTCCAATCCCAGGTACAAGTAACATGTTTAGAATCAACTAAATGTATTCCAATCCCAAGTACAAGTAACCTGTTAGAATTAACTAAATGTATTCCAATCCCAGGTACAAGTAACATGTTTAGAATTAACTAAATGTATTCCAATCCCAGGTACAAGTAACATGTTTAGAATTAACTAAATGTATTCCAATCCCAAGTACAAGTAACATGTTTAGAATTAACTAAATGTATTCCAATCCCAAGTACAAGTAACAATTTTAGAATTAACTAAATGTATTCCAATCCCAGGTACAAGTAACATGTTTAGAATTAATTAAATGTATTCCACTCCCAAGTACAAGTAACATGTTTAGAATTAATTAAATGTATTCCAATCCCAGGTACAAGTAATATGTTTAGAATTAGCTAAATGTATTCCAATCCCAAGTACAAGTAACATGTTTAGAATTAGCTAAATGTATTCCACTCCCTAGTAGAAGTTTGCATTTAAAACTCTGTTTTAGGTTATTCTGGAAGCAGTCGCTGGAAAAGGTGGCAAAGGGGATATTGGCGTGGATGACATATCATTTTCTACAAAAGCATGCCCAGGACCAGGTAATCCATACCAATCCCACCCTTGTGTGAAGAGCAACAAAGACAATGTACAGTTTAATACTTGCATAAAACAATATCCAGGAAAAAAAACTCAGACTGGTGAAAGACTTGGTTTTGTGTTTGTTTCCTTTGGGTTTAATGTTTTACTCAAAGTTATTTCACTGATATGACAACAGATTGTCTATTTAATACTGTTCCTTGCTTAAATACAGTGGCAAACTGGGAGGAAGCCTCATAGAAACCACCCTGTCATGATTGCAGGAGCCACATCAAGTGACTAATACATACACCTGATGGTTGTCAGTTTATCTGAAACCCATGGACGGCTCATCCAATTAGGATTAGTAGGCTGGCCACTAAGCCATGGTTGCAAGGGCTTAGGCAGATGGGTGTCCACCTCTCCAAATGGACAACCTGAAGGGAACAATTTCTCAATTGGACACCCTCTTTTTGAAAAACTTTAACATACAGGGGAGAGGAAAAATCTTGAAAGATTTCTGGCTAAGCGCCTGCATGGTTGTTTCCCCCAAAGACTTGTCCAAAACACCAAATTAATTGGTTTATTGGTGTGTGACCCATGCTCAATGGTACTTCATAAGATGTGTCAGTGTTATAAATAACCCCACTATTAACACAACCATAAACTGTGAAAATTAAGCAAATTTTCTCTTTTGGATAAGCACTGTGCCTTCGTTGCCCAGTTAATACTGCCATTTAGCCAGTGAGCATCACTCTACAGGCTTGTTTCATTTTATAGATGTTTTATGTAAAAAATTTCACTAAACGTAATAATATTGGTATTAATATCATGTAAATTTGAGGCACTTATGACTGTACTATTATTATAATGCTATAAAGGTTGGGTGGCAGGGTAGGAGGGAGATTCCTGATGCTGAACTTTGATACAATACCTGTTTTAAATTCAAATCTATATTGTTTCATCAGTGAAGATCTTACATTTTGCATAGTTGGTGTTTCAGTGATAAAACTTGTATTACATATAGAATTATTTTTTGAACAACTGGCTGGAAAAATAGGTTCCTTTGCCAGGAGATGCCTCTAGTCATAGATTTGTACTTGTCCATTAATTGTCTACAAACTAAGATTTTAATATTTTGCATAAACCCGCAACTAGTTATGTTCATACTAGTTATGTTCATACTGGTGAAGAGAAGAATTATATATTAAATGTAGCGTAACTTTGTCCATGCATAGTGTTGAGGTTTCATTTTTTTTTTTACTTTCAATACAATACACTCTCAGACACTGATAGAAAAGTATATGTTCTAGAACTTAATTTTTTACATTACCAATACTGTATATATACAGTAACATCTTTAGTTGTACCAAATTTAGATAACTGATATTTTTTGGGGTATGTTTTTAGGACCAACAAGTTCACCTGGTTCAGCTGCTCCTGACTGTGATTTTGAAGATAGCAAATGGTGTGGATGGACACAAGACCCGACCAATGGAAACAATTGGAGCTGGAATTCAGGGGAAACAGATACAACTGGAACAGGGCCTACCAATGACCATACCTACAAAACTGGCAAAGGTAAGTCCAAGAAACCTTTCAAACAGTACTTTGAAATCAGCAATTACTTCATGTCTGTTTAGGATACTGTTCTGTTGTAGAAATTATTTTTTTATGTGCCAGTTTTTTTATTCATAATTTCATAATGGTGGAATCATATACATTGAAAACCAAGAATGTGTCAGCTAATCTTGTATAAGCCTTTCAAGTGTCATTTAATAAAAAATGATTGGGTGTTTAAAATAGTTGGGTTTTTTTTAATAATTTATTTGAGGACAATGGATACACACAACCAGCACCCTCAATAGACCTCCTACCTGGTGTATTCCGGAGTATTTTGTACACATGATTTATATGAAATCCACCAATAGACCATCAAAATACACATAGAAATTAATAGTCAGTGCTATGCTGTAACACAAAAATAAACAAAACTGTAAGAAAATACTTCTAAAAAACAATTTTTTTACACTGAATTTTCTACTAGGATAGGCAGGTCGGACTAATCTTCAAGACAAACGGGCTCACAATGATAAGCATAAATAGGAGTCTGATTTGAACTCTTTTCAGGACATTACATGTATATTGAAGGGAAAGGTGTCAAACCAAATACAGCTGCTCGTCTCATATCCCCAAGCTACTCTGGTAAAGCCACTCAATGTTTCCAGTGGTGGTACAGTATGAATGGTGTTAATGTTGAGACTTTACAGGTCTATACAAAGACTGGTAATGATTTGGGGCCTCCGGCCTGGAGTCTAAGTGGCAACCAAGGGCAGCAATGGCAAACAACTCAAATAACAATACCTGCGGGCAAAAGTTACCAGGTATGGCTTTTGGAATTTAATTATTTTTTTCCCCCCTTTGCTTTTTTAGCATCTAGTTTTTTTTGCTATTTTGGATTTGTTTTATGTTATAAAGGTTTACCCCTTCTCTGCCTGCAACAATGGGGAACTGTATTCATGAAATATTCAAAGCTTTTATGTTTTTTTATACGTTAACATAAATCTTTAATGTTTACTGCTAAAGCTTGAATATTCATATAACATTTTTCAGCAATTACTTGCTGTTAGAAAAGCTACATTGTCTAACAATGTACACATGAATTATGTAGTTATAATTGGGTGGATTTATTTACAGATCATAATTGAAGGTGTTAGAGGGAATGGTGAGAAAGGAGACATAGCCATTGATGATGTTAGTTTAAAACCAGGTGCATGCCCTCCCCTTGGTAAGCTATTTATATCATTGTAGGCTTACTGCAGAGTCACAGCCTAATCATATATCAGCTGTTAAATGTCATTTTAGAATAATTAAAATCAAACGTAATCAAATTTACAGTTCCTGAATTAACTGTCGAGTATAATATGATGTCTTATTTCAACTCTGTTAAGAAAGGCATGTACCTATTATAGCATTTTCAATCCTGTCGAAACAAGTTTTATGTGTTACTTCAAGTCATTGATACAAGTAATGGGTCTGAGTATTTTATCTAGTATTGGTGAAACATTGTTGTATGGTTGTGTTACTTATGTCAGTGTTCGACTGCTTAGTCATTGAATAGATGGCGGGTGGTTGGAGCCAACTTGGAGGAAGCTCCATGTTGCCCTGGTGCTCCCAGAGCTTATGGGGAACAGGAAGCCGATCTGTTTGTGGTGTATTCCTTCCTTTATCACTGACAATGTTAGTGGAAGAAATTACCTCTAGCGTTGATGCATTCCTTAAACACCCACTAAAACAATAAAAAATTCATATTTTTTGTTGTAGGGTCATGTAACTTTGAGAGGGATTTTTGTACATGGACTAATGATGAATCTGACGATTTTGATTGGATTCTGAAGACTGGCAAAACATCAACTTCTGGCACTGGACCTGGAGCTGACCACACGATGAACACAGGAGCAGGTAGAATACAATTATTTTACATTCTTGGTTATATATTGTGAAATTTCTACACCCCTAATTATTTGTATTTATATTTATTTGAAATATACGTAATAGTTTTTCTGAAAATATAGAAATATAGAAAATTTTATAACAATTGTTAATTTCTAGTTATTTTTGACATGTAACTTTTTTGGGGACAAGGCAGACCACTATTTTGCTCCAGGTATGAATTAAATGGCCTTCGATATATTCTGTCCTCAAATATGTGTTAATCATAGCGTCAAACATTTTTTAGTGTAAACATGCCCTTGCGAGGTATAAATAGAGAAGCAGCTCGGTCTTATACCACAAAAATATATGTCTTCATAATTGTTGAACTGTTTCCAACTTTCCAGGGACATATGCCTACATAGAAGCAAATAAACCTCGAAAACCCAATGATGTGGCACAACTGACAAGCACAATCTTGACATCACCTGGGGGCGCTGGTTGTTTCTCTTTCTGGTATCACATGTATGGATCTAATATTGGCTCCTTGTCCGTGGTGTTTCAATTGCCATCAGGGGTTCATATGACCATGTGGAGTTTGTCTGGTCAACAGCAAAACAAATGGATGTCAGCCAGAATCCCAGTAGATGGAAATGTCATAAATACCACCTTCAGTGTAAGATTTATATATCTGTTTTAATTTGGGGAGCGGGTGGGGGCTTTTTGTGCCATGATATCCTGCTGTCTTGTTCATTGTCTCTTGGTTTTTACAAGGTTTCAGTTGTCCATCGTTATTAGGCAAGGAACAGTATTAAGTGGTCAATCCGTCGTCATATAAGTCAAATACCCTTGAGTATGATGTTAAATCTTGTTCAACAACTTTTATGGTCCCATTAGCCAAGGGTCTCAGGCCTCATTCATGCAGAAGGGTCAGTCCGTCATGTAAGATATGACGTGAATTTCAGTGTCAGGTTTAGGGTGAGTGTTGTCCTTTAGAATTAGAATAAGGTTTAGGTTTAGTATTAAGCTTAACCCAGAACTAAAAATTCACCTATATCTTACATGACGGATAGGCTTGCAGAAGGCATGCAATTATTTCTTTCTCTACATACAATAACTGTTAGTGAAACTTACTGTCGTGTTTCAATGTTTTTCTTCAGGTCATTATATCGGCAACTATTGGGAATGGTGTCAAAGGAGACATAGCTATGGATGATCTAAGTTACAACACAAGAAAATGTTCACGTAAGGAAACAACTGTTATAGTTTATCAAATATTTTTACCTCATATTCGTTTCCAAATTATAAAATATTCATGAAGGGAGAACACTCTTGCATAAGGTTATGTGTTCTGGGCTCAGCATGCTATCTTTTCTTAATACTGGAGGAACCTTGTTTCCCAACAATGCTGAAAAAATCCTGTTTAATGGTGGTCACGATGTCAGTGGATTTGTACGGCTCAGTCATATACGTAAAATACTCCAGAGCTAAGGCATTAAACTACAATCAACAGATGAATCATAAACTTAAGTACATTTCCTCAGTTTCCGTATTTACAAGAAATAAGATATAATAAAAACAGTTTATTCATGTTGAAATAATAATTCTCTTTCAACAGTTGCACCCCCAAATGCAAGAATACCCTCTGCTTCAACCAAGGCAATTGCAACAACAACGCACAAACCACCAGCTACTACATCTAAAACCACAACTAAAACAACAGGTTTGATTTTCCTCTGGCTCATCATTTATTATACTACCCTGAATATTGTAACAATATTGTAACCTAATACCATCTTATTCTCTGGTTAAAAAGATTTTGTTGATTGACTAATGCATACAGCAGGAATTTGTAATTCGCTGAGTACACTACTGATTTACACCTTATGTTTGCTCAAGACGTTTTGTAAACTTTTAACATGAGTCAAAGAGTAACAGGCAAATCCATCCTCTAGAGTTATTTAATTAAGGTAAAAATTTCATTTCTCACTTTTTGGTACAACTCATTCTTAACATTTTTATGTACAATTCTGTCATACACTGTAGTTATGGTGTAACAGCAATGTTGTCACTGTAATATGGGGTCTCTGTGGCGGAGTGGTCTAGAGTGTATGCTTCTGGTCCACATATCCTCCTCACCTCTGGGGTCAATGTGTCAATTCGTGAACTATATGTGGGTCACAGGGTTTTCTGGGTAAATTTCACAATAATACTGGTCAATGATCTATAATTGGGATTGAATCCTGTTGATCTATAATCAGAAAGATAAATAAATTAATACAAAAATAATCATTTATGCTGACTTATTCCTTCAGATGCCACTGTTTCTCCAGACTGTCATTTTGATAAGGACTTTTGTAAATGGTCACAATTAAAGACAGATAAATTTGATTGGAAGAGATCGAACAAGTCAACTTTAACCGGAATGACTGGACCTTCGGCAGACCATACTACAGGAAGTAAGAAATTTAACTAACCACCTTTTATACTTTTTCTAAATGTTCCATACCTGTTGAGTGCATGACATGCTTTTCTGTCATATAGTTATAAAGTTTAGTATAGGGTTTGGATTTTTTTTTTTTTTTTTTACTGGTATACATTCACTACCTTGAGAAGTGGGGTAACATCAACTATTTATTTATTGATATAACCTTTGGTTTGTTACAAAGTGTAAATTCCCTTTAAAAGCTGTAAAAATATTGCTTTTGTGGAAAATACCTAATTTGTGGCTTTCTGTTTGGATGTTGTCTGCTGCTTTCTCTTCTGTCTTTTCCCAAAAACTGCTTTTCACAGAATGTCTGTTATGAGTTTTAATGAAGTTTTTAGGCCAGGTTTCTAGTATCATGAGTTTTAATGAAGTTTTTAGGCCAGGTTTCTAGTATCATGAGTTTTAATGAAGTTTTTAGGCTAGGTTTCTAGTATCATGAGTTTTAATGAAGTTTTTAGGCTAGGTTTCTAGCATCATTCATTTGTTATTTACAAACACTATAAATCTTTGTATGAATCTGATATAATTTGTATCTTTAATCCAGTGGTGGAAATGAAGACTTGTGTTTATTATGTAACACTTGAGGTCCATGATGGGCAGTGTGTGAGAGACTGAAAATTGTGTTTTCTTTACGTTAGATTTGCGGTACAGATCAATCTGTAAATGGGATAGCCTGAGAAAATGAAAGTGAAAAAAAGTTGGATAGCCTGAGAAAATTAAAGCGAAAACAAGTTGGATAGCAAGAGAAAAAAAGGTTGGATAGCCAGTGAAATGGAAAAAAGTGGGATAGCCTGAGAAAATGAAAGTGAAAAACATAGGATAGCATGAGGAAATGAAAGTGACAAAATGGGATAGCCTGAGAAAATGAAAGTGAAAAAAATGGGATTGCCTGAGAAAATGAAAGTGAAAAAGGTGGGATTGCCTGAAAAAATGAAAGTAAAAGATTGAGATAGCATGAGAGAATGAAATGTTTTCAACACCTCTTCTGAAACGTGCTAAGTCAAGTTTTTGGGGGGTACAATTATATGCTCTTGTTAACAGGACATTTGTTCTGTGACACCTACATTATTGACCACTTGGTAAAAGAACTGCCACATTAAATTCTATGGGGTTAATTATATAGGACTTGAAACCTTATATTTGGTTCCGTCATAATGACTTATTTTTTTACCTTTGTACCTTTAATGGCACCAAACTGTCTTTTGTATAAAAGAGGTATATATATTTGTCTTGTTCTCGCTGTTGCAGAAAGCTATTTTATCTTCACTGAGGGAACTCTACGTAAAAGTGGTGACACTGCCCAGATTCAGAGTCAATTGATTACTCCAAAACCAGGTAGCTCTTACTGCCTCAGGTTCTGGTACCATATGTACGGTGACCAAATGGGGACGTTAAACTTGTACCTACAAGCTGGGCCGTCAATTGGCAGTGTGTATTGGACACGCTCAGGTTCCCTGGGAGACCAATGGAATCAGGCCCGAGTAACAATCACACGGCCAAAACCATTCTATGTGAGTCATTATTTAGTTTTTCCTTTTTGTGGTTTTTGCTTAAATGTAAATCATAATAAGTGTGCTATTTTGCAAGGTTTAAAATTAAGTGTTATAATGTGATTGTTACAGCTTCGAGGGGTTTCCCTTCCCTAACTAACTATTGTGCCTTCTAAAATGGCAAAAGAAAGATAACTTGTCTAAGCAAAAGCAAAAAAGTTAGAAGTTTTGATTGTATTTAAAAGAAAAAAATCACTGAAAGTGTAAGAAAAATGTCCATACTTTTCAGCTTTTCTATAATTGTGCTAAAATTTAATCTTTTATTTTAGCTGGTGTTTGAAGGCGTTGTTGGTAATGGTTATCGTAGTGATATGGCTCTTGATGACATTTCTTGGGTAACAGGAAGTTGCACAGGTGAGCGCTATGGTGATTTATTGTTTAGATATTTCTAGTAATCACAGTAAAAGTAATAACATTTGCACGGGGATGTCCTTTAATTAAAATTGATAAATCTTATCACATTCGAGATAAACTCAAAGAGAAAAGCTTCCAAATAAGTCTTTACTTAGAGTTCTACTGGGTAACTAACAGACATCTTGAGAGAAGCTAATGACCATTTAGGGCCACATGGCAGATAAAGTAAAGATAAATATGTTTCAAACAAGATATTTAGTATGGGTTAAGAATAACTTAACCTTAAAACATATTCCAGAGATATGGAAATTAACCGATGAATTTAGATGATAAAGAGAGTGAATGTTACAAGCTGTCTAGTACAGAGGGAAGTCTAGCCTTCACCAGCAGGTGAAGAGAGAGAACAATAGCCATTTTAGGCAGAAAATTTTGTATATTCTTTTAAAAGGAGACTAGTAAACTGGATGCTATGTTGGTCATATTAGAATACTCAACTAATTATTTCATACCCTTTACCTGGCTCCCAGTTGTGGATTTTAATCCAATAAGCTTCTCTTTCTTTACGTTTGTATTTGGGTTCCTCTTTAGAGGGATGAATTGTTTATATATATTGTAAAGATGTAATATCAGGACTGCCTTCACTCTTTCATATGTTTGTGTGTTTTATATTTCAGGTGGAAAAATAACTTCAAATCCAGCATCTCGTACTTGCGATTTCGAGAACGGGTGTGGTTATTATCAGGAAAAAAAGAAAGACAAATTTAATTGGTTACAGGTTAAAGGTGCCACTGGTAGCAAACTTACCGGCCCCGAGACCGATCACACATATGGTTCTGGTTCAGGTTTGTTTCCAAAGAATTTTATTCAATTTTATTACATTGTATTTAATTTAAACATTGTCTCAGTACAAGTAAATGATTCTAAATAGTCGCATATCAATTCCATTTTTCCCTAATGCAATATAATTTAATTAATAAAAAAAGTTTGGGTCTATAAGTTAAAACTTTGAGATGCACATTCGCTAGGTGAAATATAATTCACTATGATGCACAAATTATGTACAAAAAATAAATGAAAGTATTTGCCACATTGTTCTACTGAACAGGTTTAAAAAAATCTTTTAACTTTGTTATGAAAAAGTCTTCTGCTTGTTAGCCACATCTTAGAAAAATGAAAGGTGTAACCACAAAAGAAAGAGAGAGAGTTCAGTATTTAAGCAAGAAAAAGATCGCTCACAGGGCTTCAAAAATTGTGTGACAAATGCCATATAGTCAAATAATCTCTATAAAAATTACTATGTCACTCGGATATCTTTAAAAGTCAACTTCCAAATGACACAGGTCCGCTATGAATGTCACTTGAAGATCTTTAAAAGTCAACTTCCAAATGACACAGGTCCACTAAGAATGTCACTTAGAGATCTTTAAAAGTCAACTTCCAAATGACACAGGTCCACTGTGAATGTCACTCGGAGATCTTTAAAGTCAACTTCCAAATGACACAGGTCCACTGTGAATGTCACTCGGAGATCTTTAAAAGTCAACTTCCAAATTACACAGGTCCACTATGAATGTCACTCAGAGATCTTTAAAAGTCAACTTCCAAATGACACAGGTCCACTATGAATATCAATCGGAGATCTTTAAAAGTCAACTTCCAAATGACACAGGTCGATTGTGAATGTCACTTGGAGATCTTTAAAAGTCAACTTCCAAATTACACAGGTCCACTATGAATGTCACTCGGAGATCTTTAAAAGTCAACTTCCAAGTCAATGTCCATGGCTGTGGTTCTTTGGTTAATGTATTGGTCAAAGGTTAACGTATGCAACACAAGTGAGATTTTCTTCCCTCTTTAAATTACTTAGTCAAATTTAAGCAGAAGATAAGACCTACATGTTTCAAGAAGGTGTCCCCTGTATTGCTTATTGTTTATACTCATTTATGCAGGTGGTTGGAGAGAGCTTCCTGTTGCCCTGGGGATCTCAGAGCTAAAGGGAAACAGGAAGCTGATCTGTTTGTGTTGTCTTTGTATTGCGTCCTGTAATTGTTCTGTGTTGTAATTGGTTTGTTGTCCTGACAACCATTACATAAGATGTTAAGTTGTCATGGTAATTAAGATGAGTAAAAAAGCCATAATTGTTTGGGAATTAAACAACACATAGATTATTCAATAAGTAAATGCATTTCATTTCTTTCTTTTGTAGGTACATATATGTACATTCGGTCATCAAAGCCAAGGAAGATGGGCGACAATGCCATGTTTATCTCCCGTCCTTATAAAGACAAGACTGCCATGTGTCTGCAGTTCTACTATCACATGTTTGGGGATGGTGTTGGGACTTTTAACATATATTCTCAGGTAATGTTTATATTAATTTTAATATTGCGATGAAATGGTCACATTCAGCATGTGATGCTCATTCTATATTTTTTTACTAATAAATAATAAAGGTGCACCATTGGCTTTATAATTGATAATTCCAGGTAAAACATCATAAAGATAACACATTTGCTGACTGTCTGTAAAATGACAAGTAAGGCTTGAAAGTGCGTGAAAAGCCATTTGTGCACCTAAAGAGAGAATTCATAATTTGATGGTTGTGCATATTCTGCAAAATGTAGTGGACAAGATGGTGTCATTTTTATCCTTATGAGCAAATTTCAAAATCGAATTTTTTAATACAATTAAACAAATTATATTTCCAGGTGAAAGGATTAAATGGACGCCCGATTTTTAAGATGACTGGTAACCAAGGTAATCAGTGGAATGTTGGGCAGGTGACAATACCAAAAATATTCACAACAAAAGGATATAGGGTAAGATTGTGTGTAATCCTTTGGTTTCTGTGTCAATTGTATCTTACAAATGATTGGCTTCAGCCATCTACTTTTCAGTTCATCTATAAATGGAATTATGAAGACATTATTAAGAAAACTAATTATTTATATAAATGCTGTACGAATTTATTTACTGAGGGATTTTGATCCCCACTGGAGAAAGGACATTTTTTTTTCTCTACATTTATAAAAATAATTAAACGAATATGTACTAGAATGAGGATTGGTTGACTGTGTTTTCACTTGTACGATGGTCATGGAAGTGCTTTCTAAGCTTATTGACTTTAGCACAAAAACAAAATGTGAAGTATTTTGCTTTATTGGAAAGTTAGTCCAGTGAGCAGGTAGACATTGCTATGCTCCAAACAAACTACCCTTAGACAGAGAGCATAATAATTCAGACTTTAATAACTGATCTAGGTATACTTAAAATAACAGTATTTGTAGGTGGTCTTATCTTGTGTCATTTTCTAGGTCGTTTTTGAAGGTATAGTTGGAAGCAATGATCACGGAGATATAGCCATTGATGACATCAGCTTTAAGGCAGGTGCCTGTAATGCTCCAGGTATATCCCACTTGTTTCTACTCTTAAATGTGTATACAGCCAGAGGTCCAAAGACGTCCAAATAATCATTTGTTTACTGAACAACATTCAGTGTTTTTAGTGTCATTAAGTTTGAAAAAAATTTAAAGCCCATTTCATCATTTTTATCATACTTAAACATAAGAAATGGACTCTGAATTGAGTTTATTCTCCAGTTTTTATAACTACCCAATTTGGGAAGTTGAACTGCACTTCTATGAACCTCTGAAAGCTCATTTCCACTTTCACTACATGTCGATGTTGTTTGGCCACATGTTTACAACAAATGTATAGATGCTGAGTTCAACATGATGCCCTACTGCTTCTTTGTTCGTTTATTACCTTACATAATGTGATGGTTTTGGGTTTTTTAATTCTATAAAAACATGCACACAAAAAAATATACTAATAGTGCTGTTAGCAAAAATTTTATTTGAATTATTACTAATGCTGTGTGTTCATTGGTGTGCAGCTTATAGGTGGAAGCTCCTTATAGGGTGAAAAATGGATACTATGTGGTGATTTAAATGAAAAGCCCTTGATCTTGCATGTGGACAGTTTGTTTTGTTTTGTTTTTTTTTGGGG
>JARFOD010087840.1:0-18338 GCA_031763545.1 Mopalia muscosa | reverse complement strand
GGACGGACGGACAGACGGACCACAGAGAGTGATGAGAATAGCCCACAGTCAGAATAACTGTGGGCTAAAAACACACACCTCTTTGAATACAAAGCATGGATCTTGTTAAAACTAGAAAACGAAGGCTTCAGTGAACACAAAGGAAGGATCCTGTTAAAACGAAAAAAAAAAACTTCTTAATAAACATAACAGGATCCAGTAAAAGGTAGAAAACAAGCTCCTCCATGCACAGACAGTAAGGATCCTGTTAAAATACAAATGATCTAGCTAAAACAGAACTTGGGCTATGCAGTAGTTTGCATTTATTATCTTGTTTGTTGATTGTGGTTTTCTGCATTATTTAAATGTTATTTTACACAATTGATGGTGTGCTATATACCAAGGACTTATATATGTGAATTATACTCTCCTATACCCAAAACTATATTATAATCTAAATTAATTTTATAATATAAATATCGGCTCATATTTTTTACATATATCTAAATTAATTTTGTATTATGAATCTTGGCTCAATTTGTTAAATATACCTGAATTAATTTTGTAATATTAACCTGGAACCAATAAATCTAAACTTACTTGTAATAAACCCATAAATCTAAACTTACTTGTAATAAACTTGTGGACTCATTTGGTATTTCAAATATTATATACATTATTGATTGATTGGTACTTTATGCTGTGTTCAAAAAGTATACTTCACTTATATGATGGCAGTGTACATTGTATTCCGACAATAATTGACACTAGCACAATCAAGGTTGTATAGTGTTTCCATATTGTTTGAAAGTTAATTTTCCTCCAGTGTTAAGTAAGACAGTATTGCTTCTCTTCAAACAAACTGCCCTTAGCCAGAGGGCAATATTATATACATGTACAAAACATATCTGTAAATTACCCTGGTAAATGTGACAGTGCACAATACCTAAAATATGAAAAAGTTCCTTAACAGATAAAGTGTATGATAAAGTACAAAAAAGGGTAACTTATTGCTGAGAATTTGTGTTTGCTTTTTAGTTTGTTTTTAATACAAGGTTCAATACATTTAAGGCTATCTGTAAATTACCCTGTGTAATCCTGGCACTGTGTCAGCTCCATACTCTGTTACAATTATGGGTTTCTGGAATTTTTTGTACCAACTCCGCAGATTATATCCCAGCTGTAAACCGATGACCTCTGTGTGACCTGTGTCACTATACCAACCGTAATACTGGTTAACACATATCAGATCAGCGTACTGCGCCTATAAAAAAATTGAGGAAACATAACGGTTAAAATAAATAAATGAAAGGTAAAAACAAGAAGGTCAGATAATAACTTAGGACTTGACCCATTACTGAATAATATATAATCTGCTAATAGGTTATCAATTCAAAATGCAAATCATATATATCTAAATCCAAATAGATTATATTTATACTTATTGATTTAACATATTTGTCTTTATTATTCAATGTGGATGAATTTTTATCAATCTAGTCAACAAATTTATATGGAAACTGCTTTGCTACGAAAATTATAAATGTGTTTTCAATGAAATGGAAATTGAAATTTTATATTTAACATATAGATAGGTTTCATATTGTTCATTGTTTAAATGAAGAAATATATAAACTGAACAATACTGTTTTCATCCAACCCCATCCTAATCATGCAGTGTATATGTAGGTTGACATAATTGTATTATAAAGAGGTTTACAATGAAGACCTAATAACTGTCCTGTAAACGACTCAGGGTCTAATCTATGTTTTGAAAACCACACAGGGTCTAATATATGTCCTGTTAATCCATCAGGGTCTAGTCTCTGTCCTCTAAACGACTCAGGGTCTAATCTGTGTCCTGTAAACCACCCAGGGTCTAATATCTGTCCTGTAAACGACTCCGGGTCTAATCTATGTTTTGAAAACCACACAGGGTATAATATATGTCCTGTTAATCCATCAGGGTCTAGTCTATGTCCTGTAAACGACTCAGGGTCTAATCTACGTCCTGTAAATCACCCAGGGTCTAATATCTGTCCTGTAAACCACCAGAGTATAATCTATGTCCTGGGGACACCCAGGGTCTAATCTCTGTCCTGTAAACCACCCAGGGTGTAATATCTGTCCTGTAAACAACCTAGGGTGTAATAACTGTCCTATAAAACACACAGTTTAAGTTTAAAATGTCTGTCCTGTAAAACACCAAGTTTGTAATGTCTGTCCTGTAAACCACACAGGGTATAATATCTGCCCTGTAAAACACCAAGTTTGTAATGTCTGTCCTGTAAACCACCAAGGGTAAAATATCTGTCCTGTTAACCACCCAGTGACCTAATCTGACATTCCAGGGTCTAACCTCTGTCCTATAGGTCACCCAGGGTCTAGTCTCTGTTCTGTAGACACTCCAAGGTATAGTATCTCTCCTGTAGACACTCCAGAGTCTAGTCTCTGTCCTATAAACCACCCGGGCAAAATCTGTCCTGTAGACCACCAGGGTGTAGTCTCTGTCCTGTAAACACTCCAGGGTCTAATCTCTGTCCTGTGAACCACCCAGGATATAATCTATATCCTGTAGACACTCCAGGGTCTAGTATCTCTCCTGTAGACACTCCAGAGTCTAGTCTCTGTCCTATAAACCACCCGGGCAAAATCTGTCCTGTAAACCACCAGGGTGTAGTCTCTGTCCTGTAAACAGTCCAGGGTCTAATCTCTGTCCTGTGAACTACCCAGGATATAATCTCTGTCTTGTAAACCACCCAGTGACCTAATCTGATATTCCATGGTCTAACCTGTGTCCTGTAAACCACCCAGGGTATAATCTGTCCTGTAGATCACCCAGGGTGTAGTCTCTGTCCTGTAAAGACTCTAGGGTCTAATATTTGTCCTGTAAAACATCCAGTGTCTAATCTCTGTCCTGTGAACTCCCCAGGGTCTAGTCTCTGTCCTGTTAACCACCCAGGGTCTAGTCTCTGTCGGAGTGTCCTGTAAACACTCCAGGGTGTAATCTCTGTCCTGAGACCACCCAGGGTCTAATCTCTGTCTTGTACACCAACCAGGGTCTAATCTCTGTCCTGTAAACCACTGAGGGTCTAATCTCTGTCCTGAGACACTCCACGGGCAAAATCTGTTGTGTAGCCCACCCGGGCAAAATCTGTCCTGTAGATCACCCAGGGTGTAGTCTCTGTCCTGTAAACACTCCAGGTCAAATGTCTGTCCTGTAAACCACTGGGGGTCTAATTTCTGTCCTGTAAACACTCCAGGGTCTAATCTCTGTCCTATAAACCACCCAGGGTCTAATCTCTGTCCTGTAAACCCCCCAGGGTCTAATCTGACCTGTAAACCATCCAGGGTATAATCTCTGTACTGTACTGTAGTCTCTGTCGTAGTGTCCTGTACACTCCAGGATGTAATCTCTGTCCTGTAAACCACCCAGGGTCTAATCTCCTGTAAACCCCCCAGGGTCTAATCTCTGTCTTGTAAACCACCCAGGGTCTAGTCTCTGTCCTATAAACCCCCCAGGCAAAATCTGTACTGTAGACCACCCAGGCAAAATCTGTCCTATAGACCATCCAGGTTGTAGTCTCTGTCCTGTAAACACTCTAGGGTCTAATAACTTCCAATATCGAATAGAAATAAAACACACTAAAACATACATGACATGCATTCTCTGTTGGAGATAATAAAGTTAATGATACCGTGATATACTTGGATTAGAACCAGTGTTCAGTGGGTTATGGTGTGTTTGTGGAGGGAGGGAGTGTGTGTGTGTGTGTGTGTGAGAGGGGAAGGCAGTGCATGTGTCGGAGAGGGAGAGGTGAGCATTGTGTGAAATTAGTGGTCTGAGAAATGGCAGCTGAATAGCCCAGTTTAACTTTAGGCATGTGTGGATCATCCTCTTATAGATCTGGTATTAAATTAATCACTTAATGACTATCCAAGGACAATTGTTCACTTCATCAAAACAGTGATCTGATTGCACAATTGACCAGTTCTGCATCATTAAGTATCCAAGGATTGATTGATTGATGTTTTACGCTGTCCTTAAGTGTATTTCACTTATATGACGGCAGTGTATTCCAACAATATTTGACACTAACACAACCAAGATGTGAAGCTTTTCCATAATGTTGGAAAGTTAATTTTCCTCCAGTGCTAAGTAAAGGCAGTATTGCTACTTTTCAAACAAATTGGCCTTAGCCAGAGCCCAGAGGATAGAATCCATTGAAGTTAGCCACTGTATGTGTCTTATAATAGAATCCATTTTGATGTGTGATAAGCAAGGTGAAAATCTTAACTCACAGCTTGATCATTCTCATAACCGACATCATTAACATAAACAACAGGTCGTGTAGGGTCAAGCTGTTTGGTGTGACCAATCACAGCCCTAGAAATCAAGATGGGAGACAGATTGAGTTTTTATTGGATGATAGAAAAAAAAGATGGCAACAGAGAACGGAAATAAGATTGAGAAAAACTCCATGATACAAGAGACTTCAGTCGTCAAAGACTTAGAAAAGAACACATCAAAGCCTAGAAAAGAACAAATTCCGATGACGTGATCAATGCATAGATTTTTATTGGAAAATCGTGCTATGGGAAAGGAAAATCAACCATCAAAGCAACATGCATGGATATTTTGTTAAGATATTTAACACAACTGGGCAGGCTAAATTTCAAGTGATTTATAAACAACACTCACAGCTTTTTCATTTGCATAGCCTTTATTATTAACATAAACAACAGGTCGTGTCGGGTCAAGCTGCTGAGTGTGACCAATCACAGCCCTAGAACACAAAATATCAATCATGTGACAAAATCATGCTCTTTGATTGGATGAAAGTGGATAAGGTAATCATCCTTACTAATATCTGTCTTTGTAAACAACAAAAAAATATTTTTTACTGGAGGTGGGGTTGGGGGTTTTGGGGCACAAACAGTCATGCAATAAAGAGTGTAAATTCTCGATAAAACATGCATTGGTTTGTTTGTTTCAAATTTATTTCACTCATCCAAAGTTGTGATAGATTAAAGGTATTCCCAAATGGTTATACCTAGAAAACATATAAAAAATAGTCCAATATTCACTGGACTATTTGTAACTTGTTTCATTAAAAAATTTGTTGTACATGTGGAGAAATTGGGATTCGAACATCTGACTTTCATTAAGAGTTAGCTGTGATTTTTTCGAGTGACATCACCAGGGGAATTTGCCAAGTGACTGGTATCTAGAGAAACTTGACCACCATTTTGTTATTTCTCATTATCCAACAATTCTTTGCGTACCTCCGGTATGGAGTCGTCATTATCCGACACTGAGTCGTCATTATCTGCCTCTGAGTCTTCATTATCCGCCACAGATTGTTCCAAATGGAGTTTCCCCTGCCTACGTCATAGCTTAAATAACTTGTATGAAAAGTCCCAAGTTTGTAAGTGAATACAACAAATTCTAAGCGTCAGAAATATACAGGATTTATTTTACAGATAGTTTATAGTATTATATTTGTAATTCAGTCACTTCTGATCTGATTTAAAACCCATTTGGGAATACCTTTAAAATCCCACTGTTGTGGGTTTCATGGTTACAGGGATGGTTTAGTTTGCACATAAGTATTAAAAGCAGTGTGGGACTTAGACTGTCATCATATCAGTGACATACCATTGAGAATCTATCAATATTATTGGAAAAACTACAGGTAACAATAAATACCGCACTTGTATATAATAGATGTATCATGTGTGCTTATGTGTGACAATATGTTGCTGTGTAGATCATGACTCAATATACTAGAGTTGTTGACAAACTGTGCTAATTAATGATTTTTTGGGTATATTGCAGTATGCGATTGCTGCGTAGTGGTAGTGTTGAAGTATGTCGTCAAAAAGATAAAGACCTTATAGACAGAGAACTGGTTGGGACAGATATAGCGGAGGCACTCAACCCATGGAGCATCAAATGTCACAAAAGACAACTTGCTAAAATGAAGAAAGCAAACTCACACTCGGACACAAGTATCCTTTTTGTCACCTGATTATAGTCACGTAATGCTAGCTGTGCTATGATACTGGAGAGAGGGGGATTTTCCTTTGTATTCTCCCATCATAGTAACAGCCCACTCAGTGGTAGTGAGAGCGCTTCTTGAACTGAACATGCTTTGATTTACCGTTGACGGGTTGGAGTCCGCCTTTCGACCATCAGGTTTGTGAGCGAGTCACATGTTGTGGCTCCGGTAATTGTGGAGGTGGTTTTTACGACTTTTCCTCCCTTTTTCCACCGTAATATTAAAGCTGTGTACAGTGTGAAGTGGACAATCCGTCGTCATATAGGTGAAATACCTTTGAGTACAACGTTAAACACCAATCAAACAAAAAAACTCATAATAGTACACTGATTATGTTCAGTGTTTCCCAGTTCTTCTCATATCGCCTCCTCCCTTGATACGTTGATAAATTGCCCTTGAAACTTTCTTGAAGGGTTTAAGGTACTTGAAAATAAGCTTATGCAGGGAGTCTAAGTATTCTTCATGACTCATAATGTACACCATAACAGCCTCTAGCTAGCAGTGTGTGCTCTGAACTTTGTCATGCTGTCTTTGCTTTTATTTCTATCAACATCTGAACATTTTTTGTCAACATTTGATGTTTTATGTTTAAGCTAGTGTATGTTTTTACTGTTGAGTACCCTGTTATCATAAAAATGGTTACTTTTACTTTTAAGATTGTTTATTTATTGTATAGTTAGTTTACAGTTAATAGTTATACATGTATTAATGTGTATATTCCTACTAAAAAATGTTCTAGCACCAAATCTAGGCCGAGTGGTAGATTAGCTATACGAGCCTGATATAAATAAAGTTGGAATTATTATTGAGCGAGGCCTTTCATTTGTCAAGATTATTGTGCCACTATTAAAGCTGCTGGCACCCATATTGAGAATTCCACTCATAACACTCCCTTTTATCCATGATTGCTTGTATGATTGTTTGACTGAAGCCTCGAAAGTTTCCAGAAATAGTGGAGGCTTGTAATATATATTTATTGGCCATACAACAAAGCAATTACATGTCCAGTTTATTGTTATCTCAGTAGAAGTCATTAGTGTTGTACCTGTGACCTGTTGGTGACACTGTTAATAACCCTTCATGACTACGAGTATTACACACATGGGTTTTCACTTAACTTAGTTGTTATCACCTCCACATGTTTACCTGTCTATGAATCAATACATACAGGTATTGGAGATCAGTAATGGATAGGATGACAGTGGATACTGCTCACAGTACTAACTTAGTTGTTATCACCTCCACATGTTTACCTTTGTCCATGAATCAATATGTACATGTATTGGATGTCAGTAATGGATAGGATGACAGTGGATACTGCTCACACTACTAACATATAAACATGTGAACCTATCCTCATTTAAGGCATTTTTAAATTATTAACTAAAGTAAATAAGGACTTTCAAATAAAGTGGCCTTTTTTGTGATACACATGTTATACTATCTTTACAAAATCAGATTACAAGATCACAAAATTGCCTAATTTTACGCTCTAATGGTTGCACAATGCTGATAAGAGCTGAGTGTTGTACAAAAAGCAGTAGTCTGGGTTAATAGTTAGAATTATGTTATAAATTAAAGTTTCTGGGTCAGGTGGTAAATCAGGTTTGAATAACAATGTCATAAGATTGTTGCTATGTTATAAATTCAACAACTCCTTACATGTCCTTCCCTTATGGTGTGGAGCGATCTCACTCAGAGATTCATTGTGTAATGCTAACCTAGAGGTTTGTACTACAATAATCTCTTAGAATGGCCCGTATTAGGTCAGTGCCTGTTTAGAACAGACATAACTACTTTACACTGGAGGAATATACATTTTCCAACAGAGCGCATTAACCTGTTGGATACACCAAGCATCATATACCTGAAATGCCCTTAAGAACGGGGTTAAACACCAATCAATCAATGTCATACTATATTTGTATCTGTTCGAAAACGGGGCGTGAAAGTAAAGTCAGCAAACAACTGTTCAATAACTTTTATTAATCTAAGTTGGCTTCTTGTACAGTTTTTGTTTGAGCAGTGTTTCATAAACTTGCAACACTGGCATACAATATAATTTTATTTCTATAAACATCTGAACATTATACCTTGCTGTATAGAATAGATTTTGTGGAGTAAGAGCTTTAGAAAGTATATAACAGTCAAGTTATTGAACAATTTATCTTAAAAATACAAAAAAACTACTTGTGGTAATCTGCCATTAATAATATTAAATTTTCAAAATATATAACCGTATATTAAATTTCTCTATATAACTTCTGGATTACCACTTGTTGTTTTGTGAGAGAGCACTATGTTTTCTCACAAAACAAGAAGTGATTATCCAAAATTAATTATGTTACTCACCTTTTTAATGTCATTCCAAACTTATACTCTCAAGGATATGTTTAACACATCTGTGTAATCTATTTTGTAATTATCCAGATAAATTTTTATTCCTTTATAATTTTCAGTTTTCATTCTTCAAATGTTTGTTATAAAAGTCCCTGTGTAAATGCTGTGTGAACAGTCACATTTCTGTGTATGATATACTGTCCATCCTTTATTACCAGTATAATAACTAAATATGATAAAATGTAACTTGTCGGTAGGAGAATGGTAGTTAGCGATAAATCAACTACACCACTTGAAATGCTGGAGAGTGTGGCATAAAACAATTTTGGCCATAAATAGACTAAGATGTGTTAACACGGACAGTATAAATATGTCACTTCAGTGTACATTTGATAATCAATCACCTTTGAATACTTCTTTACGAAAACTGAAAATAAAGAAAAATACTATATAATAATATATTACATTTGTAACTTCCCGCTTGAATCAGCGGAACCTTTGTTAATTTTAAGAAAATGTATTCTGCAACATTTAATGCTAAATGTAATATTTGTACAAATATATGTGCAAGCATTTTACTCCAATTTATTTTCTTATTGTAAACCTTATGACATATGTCCCTTAACATTTGATCAGAGTTTATCTTGTTGGAAAACCTTGCTGCCCGATTTTCTTGCCCCTGTGTCCTTGACCTTAAAATGGGAACACGTCAACATGGGGACGATGCCCCAGAGTCCAAAAAGAAAAGTCAAATGAGGAAATGTGAAGCGACAACGTCTGCTTCTATTGGTCTCCGGATATGTGGGATGCAGGTGAGTTCCTCTTTAAAGTTTTACCTTTTTCTTATGGAAGCAGTGGCCTGCAGCCGTGGCTTAGTGGTTGGCATACGCTCTTCCTAATCCTACTTCCATGTACTGTTCACAGGATCGAGTCTGCTGTGGGACCATCAGACGATATGACTCTAGCAATCTCGAGCATAGTGTTAGCCAGCCACCGGTTTACCCATCCTTGGGACGGGCAATGATCCCCTGGGGTAATGAGACAGGTATCTTCCAACTGAGATGGGCATAATCATTTATTGCATTAAAATACATGGGAGTGAGACGGGACAATTCTCACCAAGTAAAATAACTTCTACTTGTGATTAAAGTATTTCGCTAAAAATTTTTTACGACTGTCGGCAAACGTCCAATGTAAAATAAGTCATGCGATACTAACGTAGAATAGGAAGTAACGCTCTAGCGCCATCTTGTGGCTGAGTAGTATGTTTTCCAAAGACAGGCTCGCAAGCAGTTTGTTGTTTGAAATTATGTCCTTTGCTAAAACGTGATATTAAGTAACACAAACGCATGTTATTCATGTCAATAAAGTTCATTTGTAAGTTCGGCGACCAAAAATGTCAAAACGACCAACGGAAGGGAGAATAACAGATTTTTTGGTTTCAAAACATTTGACATCGGTCACGACAACAACAACAACAATGCCACACAATGTCGATGCCGCTTCGGTTTACGTAAAGCAAACAGAGATCGTCCCGGAGGACAATTCGGGAAGAGAGCAAAGATAACCTATTCCAGGAACATCTCAGACAAAAGAGACAGAGACGCCAACTATTGGCCCGTCAGTTAAAAAAGGTCGTGTCCATGTAAAAAGTTTTCACCACTGTGGCAAAAGTCTTGTCCTTGGCTCTCTTACTGTTCTGTAGAAAACACGATGTCGTGTACAATGACTGCACATTATTGTGTTAACATCATATCCATTTTTTTGTTTTTTAATGAAACTTAATATTTTCTCTTCAACTGTTTTATTATTACTCTTTAATTCAGTTTATTGTATTACAGTGTTGTCTTCTGCAGCTAAAACATCTGATTCAGCTCTTAAGGAGACACCATATTTACAAACAAACAGAAAGTACTGCTTTACCTTGAAAACAAATAGATGAAGACCAGAGTATACATTACATTGTATCGACAACATAAGTAAATCGTTTTACAAGTTATGTTAATAGTTTATATGCCTTTCTATACACCTATAACTTCAAATGAAAAATCACTGACACATTTGCGCTAGAATTTATCTCCAGGCTTCTAGGAATCTGAGCTTCCGGGGCCAAGGGGGCTCTGAGATGGCCAGACCTCAGCCTACATGTGCTTTGTCAGTAAAAGTGAGACACCTTGTCTTTCCATTCTGGCTAACACACTGATCCCGGGTTTTGTTTTTACATTGTTTTGTTCTCGGTTTTCCATGTCGTTTGGTAAGAAACAGAGTGAAGTGGACAATCTGTCGTCATATAAGTGAAATACCCTTGAGTACGATGTTAAACCACAAACAAACAAACAAACAAATCATAATATTACTGGTAGTCATTCTTCTATGTTATCATTATTTTGTATAATATAATTTTTTTTGTACTTCTCCGAATGAGACTTTACTATTTATGATTACTGTTTGTCTTCAGGTGTACCAGGCAAGCTGTGGAAAGTTTATTTTTCATAACAAATATTACGGTAGGAGTTTAAGAGAAGACGGATTTAAACAGGCCTTACATCAA
This sequence comes from Mopalia muscosa, assembly GCA_031763545.1. NCBI lineage: Eukaryota > Metazoa > Mollusca > Polyplacophora > Chitonida > Mopaliidae > Mopalia > Mopalia muscosa. The sequence continues at coordinate 7,406 of JARFOD010087840.1, read as the reverse complement.
TTCCTACACAATGGTCATAGATTACGTGAAGATGTCGTACAACGGTTACTAGATAGGTTGCAGCAACTGTACACTGTGGTGGAGAAACAAGAAACATTCCGATTTTATTCTAGCTCATTGTTAATAATGTATGATGGGACAGATAAAACTGTTGTAGGTGTACCATCATCACATCCAACCCCACCCCCTTCACCATCAATCAGCAGTGACTCCACCCCTTGGTCTCCTAATATGGACAATTCCACGCCCACAACATCTTCAGACCAGCGCTATGACAATCACAACAGTCCCAGTTCTTGTGAACAGTCAATGGTGGATGTTCGAATGATTGACTTTGCGCATGCGACTCGTAAAGATTTTCTACAAGACGATGAAGACCATAATGGCCCAGATCGAGGCTATTTATTTGGACTGGAAAATTTAATCAGACTTTTAGGGGAAATTTCACAAAATTGCACTTCACCAAGTTAGCACATACCCTTCTTCCAAAAGAAGAGGACTGTTACCAAGAAATAATGAAGTACAACCATTACATATAGGTTTCCTCACTACTTGTCGTTGTTATGGATAGGGAAATGCCAGATGTGTATAGAAATGTTTTACATATGTCCAAATTATTGTTTATGACTTTTGGCCCAGTGTTGCATTCTGGGAAATTGTACATGATTATCTGATGTTTTACCTGGATGGAGAAGTGTATGTTACTTATATTTTGAGGTTTTATTGCGAGAATAAATACTTCAAGATGTTTGGGACCCATTCAGAAAGGATTAACGGTATATGTTTCAAGCTTATTTATACAGTCTTGATTAGCAGCAAATGGACATTTGTTTTCCAAGAGAGTATTTTATGGATTGTGTGGCTTTTACTTGTTGTAGTATACTATCATGTAAGTAAATTACCAATTTATAACATGGCATTAAACAATAGTCAATCAATCATGATATTGGACAAACTGAGGTCATTGAGTATATCATTACTAGGGACTGAAACTCACAGAAACTAATAATGTGTAACAGCAATCTTAGAATTTATTAGATATACATCTGACCAAATATATATATTTTTTTGCAGCTTATAAGTTTTTTTCTGAGTGTTCATGAGTTTTATAATTTAAGTTATTTTTTTATTCTATTATTTTGCAAAATAATATTTATGATTTAATTTATTGATAAGAACTATTCGAATAAGGTGGTGCAGTTATGGTTATAGAAATAACACTAATCAGTCACTTATGTCTTAGTAACAAACTAAAAGCTACTAAAAAATACTATAAACTTACCTAAAACACCATTTTGCTTCACACCTGAAATATTGATGGTGTTTGATAGGGAGAGAATTATTGATTCTGTGACGTTTAGTTTGCATCAAACTCCCACAAAATATAAATATAAACATAAAGCACATTATAAGTTGTGTCCATTGGTTGTTTTTGCTTAATTTGCAGGAGGTTAACTATATATATTGGCTCCCTGTATATTCAGAGGAGATTTTGTGGACATGCTTTACCTAATCACTAAAGCTTTGGAATATTTCAGTATTAAGTTCATTTATGTCTTTTTGTTGTTACATTCTCACTCTTTCTGTTATTTTATTCTTTGTTTTGTCTGAATTACATATTAATATTATGTATCTAAGTTAACATTATAATTTTTTAGTAGAATTACTAGTAATGGAAAGAGGTAGCTGGAGTTTGGGTGGGAACTTCCTGTAACACTGTTGCCCTGGTGCTCTCAAAGCTACATTACATTAACCACAAGAAACTGACATTTTGTTTGTTTGTGTTTGCTTATGGTGGTTGCCCTGTCTTGCCTTTATTGTTGCCTGGACTTGACTAATAGAAGCTCTAGGAACCCCTGCCATAGAGCATGTCGTTCATTCTCTTCGCTTCATGCTGGAACTGAATGTAGAAAGAATTAAGACTGTCACCCAAAGCGAAGTCAATTTTTGGAACAATATGGCAGATTACATGAGGTGACTTTCATGCCCAAGTGGACCAGCACATCATCATAGGAGTTAAATAACCTTAAGATTATTTCTTGTTTGTACATGTATCATATGTAAGCTTATTTATTTAATTTGTTTTATTTTTAAATACACACTTTCAGGCCTGTGCTGTAATCTTTTCCAGAATAACCTTAAAATAAGTCCTTTAAAATGTTGCGAGTTAACTTAACATTTGCATTTTCTCCTGGTTTGTTGATATTTTAAATACATAAAATACATAATATATATATAACTTTATGAAAAAGAAAGCAAAATTTCTTTAAAATACAATTTTCATTGTTGATCGAATCGAATGACATAATTTGTCAAAATCAGTAGCGAAATGCAAATTTATATGGGTGCATAGTGCGCATAACCATGGGGAGACCCTGTTCTGTCTGTTCTCACCAACAGCACAGGCCTGCATTTTGTGAGGGGGTATTTTTCAACCATTGAGATAACAGTACTAATACAACTAATACTTAACACTGTGGAACAGACAAAATTCAATATCTACATCGTAACATGTAAATATTATTTTAATTTTAATTATTCTAATGATCCTTACCAGGCGATAAAGAACCTTACTAGGCGATAAAGAACAAACTATTATTAGCCTTTTGTTTTGCGTAAGAAGAAATAAATGTGTAAAGGAATATGATGGCCATATTTTTATCTGAAGGATATCTTCATACAAGTTGTGTTGTACAAGATGTGAAGATAAGTATGTTTTTCCTGGTGAACAGAACAACCTCAGTACTGTAAATAACTGGGTTTCTGTTCTATAGTTGTATTTGAGTGTGGCACAAAATATTAGTCTGTCATTTTAAAAAGGACAAGATCAGTTATTTGTGCAGTGCTGATAGAGATATTGCATATTATTAAGAGGGTCACCATATTTTAGTGTGACAAGTTTTATAAAGATAATGACTGAACAGAAAAATTTGCTATATTGTCAGAATTTTAAGAAGAAAAAGAAATCACTGAAATGATTTAACCAAGGATTATTTAAAGCATCTTATTTGCCCTATGTTATATATTTGTTGTGATGGATCAGCTTTAGATCTCTTGAGGAGTCAGTGAAAATAGAGCAGGGGATGATTTTATAATAGCCACACCTGATTCAGCTAGTCAATCTCTATCCTCATCCATAGTTTAATACATCAAGGAAGAGATCACTATGTCTTTCATTGTTATATTTATTCTGTAACTTTGTATCTTAATGTGGAGGATTGGGTGAGCGCTTCCGATTGTTCTGGGGTTAAGAGCAAAGGGGCAACATGAAGCCTCCGTGGTGGACTAGAGTGTACGCTCTAGTGAGTTTATGCTTCAGAGGCAGGTTTCTGAAAGCACTAATAAATTTAATCTATTATATGACTTCACACCCTGCTGTAGGTCTATCTCTAACCTGATATTAGCGATTTAATCTCCTAAATCTGGTGTTAGCGACTAATACTCTTTTGAGCAACTGGTCCACATATTCCCCTCACTGGGGGTCGCGGGTTCAATTCCGTATGTGGGTTGGTATGCCAGCAACCAGGGGAAGGTCATGGGTTTTTGTGGGCTAATTTACTACCTGTTTTCCTCACACAATAATGCTGGCCAATGATCTGTTATTGGGATTTAATCCTGTTGATCCAACATCGGATGAATAAATAAAGAAGCTGATCTGTTTGTGATGTCTTTGTATGAAGTCCTGTGATTGTCCTGTAATTATCCTGTCTTGTCTTTCATGGTTGCCAGTGGCATCAAGGGTGGCTGGTACAATATTATATGAGTGAAATAATCTTAAGTAGGACATTTAGCACCAATCATTCAAAAAATACAATTGTATCTTTACAGTGTTTAGATCTTTACTAGCTGTATCTCAGCATATGTTGTACAGTATATTGGAAATTTTCAAAAAGGCATTGGTAGGACCTGGTTCACTCAAATGGATTTTGTATCAGTAAGATGTTGTCCAGAGGAAAATTATTATAAATATTAAAAAAATGTTCCTACTCAAATGAACCACTCTGACCCAGATTGGCTAAGTAAAGCCAAGCTGACTTGTGATTTGTAGAGGTGGTTGTAATGGGTTATAGGTAAACAGGTGAATGGACTGTGAATGGGGTTTAATTGTGTTTTTAAAAACCTAACATTGATGATGACAGTGTAAAATCAATCTAGTGGTCTAGCTATGAACAATGTTTGTTGTGATAAGTGAAATGAAAAAAATGTGACTTATGATTGTTTAAAATGAAGGCAGTGTTTACACAACAATCTAGCCGGTCATTACTATTATATCATATTGATATTAAGTATATATTGGTTTAGGTATGACCAGACCCTGTTGAAACTGTGATAATACATACTCCTGTATTGTGACGTGCTGGAGGTTGAGAGTAGCGTGTTGGACGGCTTATAAGGGAATTAGTGTGTCTTTATATAGACCAGACTGTAGATTATAACCTCGGGGCCTTATATCCACAATATATAAATACACACCTCTGTTTTATGAGGTAAACCATGGTTAATACCTTCTAGAGAAAGTCCTGTAGGAATTGTCACCTTTTAGCGTGGCTGCATTATTTGTGTAACGCTCTAGTAATGATGTTCAAAGCAGGGCGTTTTTATGGTCTAAATTCAATAAGTTTGTGGGGGTTTCCTTCACAAACCCATTCCCTTTGTCCAGCACTTAATGTTGACAACTTCCGTTACCTAGTTCTCACTGTTATTGCCACTTGGTGTTTTATGTCTCGGGTTTCTACAAACACTCTACACTCAAGTTTATACTTGTTTCTATCACTTGGTACTATTGCAATTTCTCTATATCCAGCACTTTCTAATGTATTCGTTCATTCATTGCCAGGACAAACATTGGGGTGTTGTTCAACCCTGACTATTATGGTGAAATAAAATATTCTATTTGGGATAATCATTGTTTTAGTTTTGGAAACTGTTTTTTGTATCTAAATTTGTCTTGTTTATCGCTGCATTTGTCTATGGAACAATTCTGATGCGTCTTTAATAGCAGTTTCTTGCCATCGAGAAACTTGCCATCGGCTAAACCCTGTCTTATTATCAACCACACGGATTTACTTGGAACCTGGAAGTTTGTTTCCGAGGATAGGATTGCATTTCATCAAATGGCAAAACAGTATGGCAGCTATTGCATAGTTTTTCACCAAATTAGGCTTTTGTGCAGTAAACATGATAATTTGAGTACAAATTCGCCGAATATCTTGAAACTTGTAGTGCGCTTTCTCTGCTTAAGATGACCAATTGGTATTGTTATTGGATTGGTTATTTCAAACTTGTAAAATAGGGTCGTCCAGTTAACAAACAATTGGGATCGCATTTTATTTAATTAATTCTGCAAACCAAAATGGACATCACTAAAATTAAGATATTAACTTTAAACTTCGCTTTTTCTGTTACTTCCATAGACTAAGTTGTATTTCAACAGGTTTCGCAAAAATACGCAGACATTGCTTATTGTGCCATAATGGTGATAAACGCCATTACTGCTATTCTTTGAAGTACATCTGAGGATTGACGAGCGTACGTATTACCTGCCATACATTTCATTTTAGCTCGTCTTGCATGATTATTTCACTTGGTTCGATTGTAATTCCCCCAAAAAGCGCCTCTGCAATTACAAATCAAACATCAATATTTATTGAGGAAAATGACGGCAATTCGCCATGAAAAGATAGGATGTGTCCATATTGTACGGCTGTAGTACCCTTAACTAGATTTCTGAAAGCCGATGAAGATATTAAACAGCAGGGCCTGGTTGCTCGAAGCGCTATTAAATTTAATCCGTTATTAGATTACGTCACATCATGTTGAAGGTCTATCTCTAGTCCAGGGTTAGCAATTTAATCTGGTGTTAGCGGCTAATCGTCTTTCGAGCAACTGGCCCCGATAGCACAATGAATAGGGCTAATTCCTCCGTCTTAGGAATTAGCCCTATACATTGTGCTAAACTGACCCCAGCTTCTGTTGATTGCATGTGTTAGCAACATTTCGGCGTAGGTTCTAACATCGCTACCAATGCAACAGGAATCAATAATACTGACATTTATACAAATAATTTCATTTAAAAAAAACCCCTAGCGTTTCGTAACTTTGTTTGGAGATACATATGTCGATCATGCTGCCATTTGAATGTGAAATTTCCGTGGGGAAAACAGTTGACCTATTTGCACAAGTTAAAGGCAAGAATGACTGCTTGTTGAGACTTAAACTCTTGCATGAAGCATAGGCCTACAAGCTATAAAAGGTACAAATGAGTCATAAACGGGAAGAACGTGGAGGTCCTACATGAAAACCAGTTCTCTACAATACTAATTATTAAAAAGAGTTTCTGTTGGCGTTACGGAATCCCGTTTTGATATTCAGAAATGTTACTTAAAGCTTTTCGCATTTTAGTACACTCATATGTGTATTTACCGGGCAGTAGCATATTGATTATATACTACCTATATATCAAACGATTGCTATAGTGTATAGACCTATGTTCTAATATTAATGTAAGCAGATGGCTTAAATACACAGTATAGCCTATATAGCCCCTTTTAAGGATTAATTCTGTCAGAGTGGTACCATAACAGGCCCATTATCAAGTGAGGGAGATTCTATTCGATTTCCAGGCAGTGTGTACGTGTTAAAAGCGACCTCTAGACTGATTAGCTCTATAATTGATGGGGTCTATATATGAATTGAATAATTTGAGTTAACCGAACACCTCTTAGCTGTTTGCTTGATTCCCTCGGAGCTATGGGGCAACACGAAGCTGACCTGTTTTTGAAAGCTTTGTGTAGCTTCTTGTCTTGTTAAATCCCCATCAAACAAACCGTCCGCTTAATACTTTGACTTATTGAACTGTTTTATTCACATGTATCCTGACGCAATGCCGCATTATAAGGGTGTTTTAATTCCTTTACTGATTAGACTGTTTGTGTCTAATAACTTATAGCCCTGTCACACCTGTAGTATATATATAATCTGCTATATAACGAAGGTACCTGCGTGGATCTAAAGTAGCACCTTGACGATTTAACCAGCGTATGACGACGTACGAAAATTTTTGCCACCAGGCTGGTGTACGTCGAATAAGTGATGGACAATTTTGTATAAGTTAAGCGCACACTAGTATACGTCGTAGTACGGCATGATCGTAGATAAAATTTAGACATGCACAGAATTTTAGACGTACATGTATTGCAGTGTGCGTACTGCTTATACGTCCGGCGTATTGCTTATACGCGCGGCATATAGTTTAAGTTTGGATAAGTTATGCGATCGTTGACAAACGTTCATACATGTTACTTTTAAGTTACTCTTTTAGTCGACATATCGCTGCTAATTTCTCAAAGTGACCAATCTGCAATTTTGACGAAATTGAGATAGCTGAACCAGTGAATTTCCCCCAT
>JARFOD010087829.1:0-18339 GCA_031763545.1 Mopalia muscosa | reverse complement strand
TTTGGTTTCTTTGTCGAAAGAGTAGGTGTAAATTTCTTATACTATGGCATTACCTGCATGCCAACAGCACCTGAGCGAAGTTGCTGTCCAGCAGCTTATACCTTCCACTTGTTTCTATGTTTTCGAGTTGATATACCTTTCAAAAATACAAACAACCATCATAATGTATATATTCAAAATGTATTTAACGTTTATTTAAATATTTAAGATGTATATAGTAACCAAACAAAGCGTCCTGAAAGACCATTGTTTCACACCAACAGTCTGCGCCTATTTTGTGCACGTTTGACATTTAATATTCACACAGCATATATATCTAAATAACTATCTGTTATAACCTCCCAGAAAAATGTGATCAGTCCCGAAAATAATGTGTAGTTTGTATGGAAAGAGAAAACAATTTAACTGAGAAAACAGAAAAAAAAATATATAAAACGCATACACATATGACTTACGTTAGATAACAATTGACAACATTGTCGTCAATATACTCGTTTTGACGAACCCTCTCAATATCAGCTGGTGTTATGGTTATACCATCGTAACTGAATGTACTGGAACAATAAACATAATTATACAGAGAGACTACGACTGCTAGATTTATTCAGAAATTATACATACGATAACATAATAGTGTATAACAAAAACCAAAACCGATAAAAAAAATAATAATAATAAAATACATGACAAAGTCCTTGAGCATGATTTGAACAACAGATACTGTTGTGTTAAAACTTCACACATATATCCCTACCTGGCATCGGCAGTAAAGCAGACTGGGTCCTATTTTCTAGTATAATTTTATATTTATACCACAAAGTTTCTCTGATGTGGACAATCGTGTTTATGATACACATGATAGAGCGTTGATTTCTATTAAGCTTTGGTCAACGTCAGCATCTGTTTTTGGTCCTCTATTTGTAGATCATACCACTGTTTACAACAATTAATCAATTAATATACCTATTGTTCAAACTTGCTGTAGCCAGTGGTGAATCGGATTCAACCAGCTCCACTGCTGTATGGCTTTCCTATAAGTAAAAATGCATGTCTCAAAACTCAAAATCGAATAAATAAATAAATACCACTTTCAAAAGTTGTGTTTAATGCAACTATTACTTTCGTGGCCTGATTGCCATTGCATATGTCCTGTTAGACCACATGTTTCTGTCAATATTGATATAAAGTTAGACTGATTGATTGGTCGATCGATCAGGGTTAAACGACATACTTAAGAATATTTCGCTCACATGACGACAAACCAATCCAATGAGCGAAGGAAACCTCCCTCAGTATCACTGGCAGCAAACAGACAACAAAGCTGAATCAAATCCCATTATATTCATTCATTCATTCACTCTTGCGGGTAGTGTTGGTCATCACACACTAATACATATGTTAGAAATGATTTACCTGCTTGCGATCAGAACTAGCACAGTCTTGTGCTGCATCCAGTAAATAACTCTTTAACTGAAACAATAGTTTTCCATACTTGAACAATGTGAAAAGACTCCTTAATTGAAGATTTACAGCTGTGAAATACAACCAAATGTTTAAAGAATATACCGGTACTTGTATAATAATTGACATTATTGTCCATAAACAATCATAATATATTATGGCTTATATATATACAGTGCACTAGTAAAAAATATGTTTTTAAATCATATATAATAAATAAAATATTCGATACAATGCCCATATTAAAACATTATGTTCTGTTATTCTATAACTATATAAGTGATTTAAATGTTTTAAGTCGATGGGTACTGACATTTGATTTAACTCACTTGACCAATTTTCAATTGAACAATCTAGTCAGTCTTTCTATAAACACGTCAAAGAAGTCTTCTCAAAATAAAATTTATTGACCTCCCAGAGAGCTGTTCAAAACAATGTCAACTTTTCAGACACGTATTTACAATCATATACTGTAGAAATTATGTTAACACAATATGTCATACCTTTATTGGCCTTCGTCACTTTTTTAGCGAAAAAAGATACAAACATAAAAACAAAATTAAGCGGCGTGTAAAAGAAATGAACGATAATAACCCAAATTTGTGCACATATATTTACGGATGGAGATAGACATATGAATCAAATCTCTCTCTGTGTAAAAACACTGGCGCAGGGACACTAAATAGATTTATTGGTACTCACTAGTGTATTTAAAGAATATTTGATTGATAGGACCACAACGATAAAACATCTATGGATTAATCTGCTGAGAATTTATATTTTATGGATACGTAAGTATCGCTGAAACAAAGCTGGAATACTATGACCTATGATTATATTTGCAGATACTCTGGGCATTAGAAAAGTAAGCGTTTTTGAACGAATACAGATAAGCATAACTAATTTAGCAAAATGTGTTTGGCATTGAAAAACCATTTAACGACCAATAATATGAAAGTAATTAACGATGACAAACCGTAACCATGTGATCTTACCACTTCGTCGGAGTCTGCAGCGTTCTGATATTTAAGCCCCCTTTGCAGCATCTTTACACAATTGAAGAAAAACAACAATGCAACATTAAATCTTTAGGAAATAACAAGAAATCTGGAGGTAACTTGACCAAATGAAAACTTATTAAACGTACCTTTATAGCATATGTTTTCCATGCTATTATTATTTTTCTTAAATGTTCGTTTTTAAGAACTCTCCCACCAGAGTCTGCATCTGTTGACAAACAATCATTCACTAGAACAACATAACAATGTCCAAGATGATATGTTAATGTAATTGTACACAACATAGAAATAAAAACAAAATAACAACTGTAATTAATAAGAACAAAATGAAAAAAGCAACAGCAACAAAAAAAAATAAAAAAAATAAGTTGATGCAGTTTTTATCCTGCCTTAGCTTAGATAAATTAAATTGAAGAATTAATACTGTTGATAAATGTTAAATCATAAAAGTAGTAAAAAAAAAAAAAAAAAAAAAAAATCGGCAATCATACTTACTACTTGGACTAACAAATGGCACATCTTCTGGCCAGTAAGGTGGTCTGTTCCCCGCGTTTCCCCAAATCGATCTGGAACCTTTACCTAAATAAGACAAAACAAATAAATAAAACATAATCAGACTACGTAGTGTTTGTTGTGAGGGTAAATCGTGGAGGGGGGGGGGGGCTTTAAAAAAGGTACTTTATATCTGTAATGCCAACAGCATCTGGTAACGCAAATGTAATAATAAGGTTGGATTGAAAAGGACTTCTCTGAAAATTTGCCCGAGCACAAACCTCTTTGAATCACTAGTTGGGTGATTATCCTTCGTAGGGTTGACGACTTGGATATTTGTTCTTGTTGTATTTTAACTGAAACTCCCCGGAGGTCAATCTCTGTAAAGAGAACATATAAACAATCCATAATAAAACGTTGCCAGTCAAAGCTAATTTGTTTGCGCTTTCATGAATATTTACTGTTATGCCATTTTACGTGTAAAACACAAGTAGTGTAAATTCAAACACGGATAATTTGTTTGCTCGACGTTTCCACGCTTTATTTTGTCATCAACCGGAAATATCTAGCTGAAGATTTTTAAATATAGTCAACATGTAATATTTACTGAGCAGTGCATTGGGCATCTTCAGCTTACCTTCACCATCCAAGGAATCGTTTGGTTTAGGGGCCCCCTCAGAATCTTGTGGCGCCATTACTTTGGTCAAGTCCATGGATTTTAAGTTTTTCACGACGTGTGAGTGACCGTAAACATATAATTTCGCGAATAATTGCAACATTTTTGGTGTAGGACCACAGCAGCTTGACAAAAATAAATGGGGCTAGAAAAGAAACTTAACCTCTTAACCAACTGAGAACACAAACAAAACCATCGTATCAAAACATTGCACTAATACACGGCTTTATTTTCTGTTGTTCAATAACCAGATAACAAGATAAATCGGCTGAAATGATGTACCAACTTATAAAATAAGTCCACTGCAGCTCTATACACCTTTGTAAAAAACACTATAGGGCGGAGACGCAAAAAAGAGACGGGGTATAAAATGCAACCTTACCAACAATACAGACTCGCCCATCTTTCGTCAGGTGCATTAACGCCATAGCTCTCGAGCCTTTTTGTTGAACCAGGTTTCTAATCTGGAAAATTTTAAATACAGATAAATGCACTCAGTGAACATGTTTAAATGGCATTATTATTACGATATCTGGCAGACTTAAATTTATATTTTTAACCTGACAACATATTCAAAAAGCAGATACTTTATCGAACATGCACAAATTGACGATATTTTATTAATTCCACAACCAATTTTGAAGGCTGCATGGCAGTTTGAATTGAATATTATTTTTTTAAAGTAATCAGACAAGGATTTATTCTTAATCTCGATTTGTGTTACGAGTAATCTACAGATATCTCGAGATAAGCTAAAGCCATTTTATGATATACAAAGTATTGATAAATATGTAGCCAACAAAATATTTGGTATGGGTTAAGAAAAACCCAGCCATCAAACTGAATATATGGGATTGAGAGAATGATTGGTACAACCCTTCTGATACAGAGGGCATTTTCTCCTTAACAACTAGGTCCTTTAGATTTTTTTCTTGAATGCTATCACGGGTCCTTGTGAGAGAGGAGAAGACATTTAAGTTGGGTGCTAGGTTGAATATATTGGATCTATTTCCTTAATAGACCCTTTACCTGATTCCCAATTGCATTCCTATGGTTAAAACGTCTGAAGAGTAGAAATCCAATAAGCCTCACTTTCTAAACGTTTCTGTTTCTTTTCAGAGGTAAGAATTTGTGTTTTTTTAATCGACATGATTTTAAAATGATCTTTACCCGAATGATCAGGAAGTGTTCAGCCATTGGGGATATGAATTTTAACCTCATGCAACTTAAATGATTTGTTGGCCTTAGTCCAAATGAGATTTTTGGTTTCACCTACATATTGTTTCAAACACTAATTCAAGTTGTGAGGTATACCACACTTTCCGAATAACAATTCAAACCATCTCCGGAAAAAAATAAATAAATATCTATAGATTATTGCCCAATAATCTAAAGGTCGTATCTGCTATGTTAGTATCTAGTTTGCATCACGCCTTCATACATATTGAAGAACTGGCCTACACTATTACGTGGAGTTGCGGTATTATCGTTTGGTAGCTCATTCTAGCCCTTGGTCTAAATTCTAATATTTAGGCTGAGGTTTTGGTACGCTCGTATAACAGCGATCGGCTTACAGTAGCACATACTGGCTGTACCCTATAAGCTGGTTCATATAGCAAAGCTTTTCGGGTAAAGGACCGCGGAGTTACAAAATTATATTGGTTGATCTGGTCACATGAGCATACAGTCCTCTCGTCAGGAACTTTGCTCCGCCACTTTGAACACCTGTATTCTCTGGTGACCAGATCAACCAATAGGATCTTGTGTGACTCTACAGCCTAACTCTGCGGCCCTTTACATGAAAAGCCTTGCTATATGAACCAGCGTCTAGGTTACAGTCAGTATGAGCTACTGTAAGCCGATCGCTGTTTATACGAGCGTAAGGGTTTGGCGGAGAAGTCGTCTACTTCATCCTCTGGGTGCCAGGGATCACTTTCACAAAATGTGGTACCAAAAAATTTTAACAACTGTTAGTGTTAAAATATCGCACGATATTTTATTGTCGTACGTCATTCAGTCAAAGAGGCCCCTGGGTCAGCGACAGATTAAGCCTGATTGTGGAGGATGACAGGATCAAGCATGATGGAGTCAGCGTACCTGTAGTCTTAAGGAACACCTTACATTCCAGGGACATGATTATATCTAAATTTGAGCGCTTAAACACGGAAACATCAACAACAAAAATCTACAAAGATGATAGTAGGCTTGGGTCGTGTTGATTTAGAGTGACAATAAACAGATCCAGGTCATCTCTGGAATGTATAGCAGGAGTATAAATATGTCATAAAATGCAAAACGGGCTACCAATGACAATTTCTAAGGACTCCCAAGATCCCACTCTGCCAAAAAAATGGGGGAAGGGGGATTAAAACTGAGTAGCAAAATCACTAATTTGCTCGTATGTTTGGTCACTGAACTCGAAATCATTACATTTTAAAGGCAGTTCCAACAGTTTCAATATCTCAGTAGTCTGGCGACGAGGGTCGGGAAACCGATCGAAGCATTCTTAATACAAGGAAGTCCCTCCAACGTCACTTATATGACGTCTTTAGCAACCTGAATTTCAGATAACTTCAGTCGCAATACTTTTTTGGTAAAAGTGGAATGCCTGTTAGCAATATGGCATTTTGGTGCAATATGCAATGTCAGTCAAACTTTATAGGAAAACTAGTGAAATACAACCACATTTATCCTATTAACAGAGAAAGCAAAGTTTTAAGTCTAAACTAAATTTAATTAATGGCTATTTTGGTTTGCGGAATTAGATGAAATGTAATATCATCCGTTTCTTAACTGGAGGAAACAATTGTCCAATTTGTAATAAATTGCTAAATTCGTTGTCGAACCTTGTGTTCGCAACACATACTATCGTAAATTTTGCTAAATTATGCAATGGTGGCCATTTTGTTTTATTGAACTTGATGATTTCCATACCAATTCGTCATCTTAAGGACAGGTATAATTTGATGAAATGCCATCTTATCTTTCATCTTAATATAAGAAAGCTAATTTCCATGTTAATCGGTGATTTTGTTTTCAATCTGTCATGTGCACAAAACATAGGAGTGAATAATGTAAAAGCATGCCACGTTGGTCATTGAGTTTTGTCAAATTTGGTGAAATCCAATCCCATTTCTTGTCATCACAGGAGGAGGCTAGATTTCAAGTTAAGCCGTGAATTTGTTTACAGAGTTATTGCTTAGACAACATATACATACATGAATATTGTGCAATTATGCAATGGCAGCCATCTTCTACGGAACTAAGTGAAATTCAATCCAATTCATTGCGTTCATGACAGGAATCTATATTCGAAGTTTGAAGTTAATTTTTTTATTTTATTCTCTACTTATCGTGTTCACAATACATTCAGGCATGGAAATTCTTATATTATGTAAAAGGCCATTTTATTTTACCGGATTTGATGGGATTCCTATCCGTCCTCTTAACTGGAGGAAGCTGGTAACAAGTTTTAAGTTAATTAAGGAAAATTTATTGTCAATGTACCGTGTTCACAATCATTTGTAAAGGACGGATGGGCAAACAAACGGACTGAAGGACGCCAAGTAGCATTTCTAAGGTCCCCCTACTACAGAAGTGGCGGACAGTAACTGTTTCCCTCTTCAAATCCCACACGCTTAGTTAACAAACCAACGAAATATAAGTGAAATAGCTTTTAAAAATCAATTAAACCGAACCAGTAAATAGACACCAATTTTATCAGGGTTGTTTAATGTACTTTTAGTAAGAGATTTTGTTTCCTTTTGTGATATACTAGGCTCAGGATTAATTTGGTATGTTGTGAATGAAGTAGTAAAGATGTCCTCAGAGATGTGTTACCAATAAATAGCTCCCCTTAAAAGACTGTAGTTATGCCTAGGCCTCACAAGGTATACCGAAAGCACCAAGGTATACACATGAACTTCTCTCACAAATTCACAATGGCCCAACTATCATTTCGGAAGTCTTTCTCGAGATCTTCAACAATAGTAAAACAAACTTTTATTTCCTTTTCTTATTCTAGTTCAGGCAGCCACACGTAAGGTCTTGCTGGACACCTGGGTGATTAGAAAGATATTAAACCTTAGGAAGTCGTAACACCAAACACCAAATTAATCTTCCCTTAAAACATTTCCAAAAAGATGTGTGACTCACTTAATCCCAACGGAAGTACTCCATCAATGTTGGAGTTAAGGAGAAACAAGCTAAGACAGTTACTATATCCACTGCAACTTTGCTTTTATCATGGAAATAGTTAAATGGAATTGTCCCTACATAATATACTGATGGGATAAAAATGAAGGCCAAACTGGGAAAATTAGAGACGTTATTTTTTTAGCCAAAATGATCCTTTTTAAAATTCACAAAATTTACATAAACAAACCGTTTTCTAGAAGCCAGTAAAGTTCCATGTATATAGGATATCTCAATATGTTGTCATCCAATTATTGACAGTAGCACAACCAAGATGTGAAGTGAATTTTCCTCCAGTCATTAGTAAATACAGCATTACTACTCTTCAGACAAACCCTTAGCCAGATTGCTATGCTAAATGGAAATCACTCCAGTAATTCACCAAAAACCTGCAGTAGAAGTACTTTTATAGCTACCATCTTAAATTCTCATGGAAAGCAAGATCTGGCACTGACATATTAACATTAATTAATAAGAATGGCAAGTGCAATAACTTATATATATATAATCAAACAAAAAATTCAATTCAAATTACAGTTCACATTACCTCAACGTTATTTAAGCAAAATTAAAAAGAACATTTAAACTGTATAAAAAGTACAGGGACTGTTTTCTTTCACTCAGACTTTAAAATTTCAACAAAGCTGAATGTGACTGTTATTACTAATGTACTTTAAGCACAAGCTAATTCAAGTCAGCGTTTGTGAAAGAGTTTCAATTTCTGTTTTTGAATAACACTCCAGTAGTCGATACAAACGTGGTAAGCACATGTATTTGTGTTAGATGATTTGGATGTCCTATGATAATATTCCATTTTCCACCGAGCAGTGGTTTTTACCAGGCACATTTCCAGAGATCCGTTTTGTGTTTAGCATGGTCTGTTGTACAAGAGCTGGAATGGAAGCTCCAGCATCCAGTTCCATTCCAAATTATTTTGATGAAAATAACATGACCCATCTTTGCAGAAATATGGTAGATATTGAAAGATTTTTGTCCTTTGGAAATAAATTGTAGATCTGCCAGATTGTTCTTCAATGGACACAGTTTAGAATATATGCTGTGTATGTTGCAATATAAATATATTTTGAATCTAGTTAATAACACGTTTGCTTATCGATCAACCATAATTAAACTAGAAAAGGAAAATTGAGGAAACTGTGCCATAAGTGTTATTACTGAAAAAGACCAATTTAAACTCCAGTTTCTTGTTCTCCTGGAAGCTGACAAGAGTCTGACCAGTGCAAGGTCACTCCAACTTAGTATTCTATGGAGCACCAATCAGAGATCAGATTGTCGTCTCTGAAGTCAAAGGGGTTGTAACTGAAACTGAAATAAATACATAAATGTGTTTGAAAGAAAAAGAATGATTGTTGTTTCATTAAGGGCTTTTCGCTTACAGGACAGCTATGTATTCCAACAATAATTGACACTACATGTATAACAACCATAGATCTGAAGCATTTCCATAATGTTGGAAAGTTAATTTTCCTCCAGTGCTAAGTAAAGACAGCATTGCTACTCTTCAAACAAACTGTCCTTAGCTAGAGGGTTAATAATGACTTAGTTATGGGCAAATAACTTATGGATTTCCAATGATTCATTAATTGGTGTTTTAGATCGTGCTCAAGGCTATTTCACTTGTATGTCAGTGATGTATTCCAACAATAATTGACACTTTGTTTGATTGGGGATCGATCTGGTGAATGGTATATCACAGATAATTGACACTATTACAAACAAGATGTGTAACATTTCCAAATGTTGGAAAGTTCATTTTTATTCAGTACTAAATAAAGACAGCATTGCTACTCTTCAAACAAACTGATCTAGCCAAAGGGCCAATTAGAAAATGACTCCACTCAGTTATGGGCAAATAACTTATGGATTTCCAATGATTGATTGATTTGTGCTTTACACCATGCTTAAGGGTATTTCACTCATATTCCAACAATAATTGACACTTATACAAGCAAAATGTGAAGCATTTCCATAATATTGGAAAGTTAATTTTCCTCCAGTGCTAAGTAAAGACAGCATTGCTACTCTTCAAACAAAATGCCCTTAGCCAGAGGGCCCCAATAGTCAAATTTTCTAGATAATTAACACTATTTTTTGTTAAGTATTATATCAATGTAACTATGTGTACCGATAGCTAAATAGTGAGCAGTATCACTTGTTTATTAGAACTTATTTTTACTGTGCTACTTAGAGCAAGCCACATTCCACAATAACAAAAAGAACAAATCAAAACTAAATTACCCTTTGTTTAACTCTAGAAAGACGACGATCCACATTATGCTGAGCCAAACTCCATCTAGGTCGGGGTTTAACCTGCAAGGAAAAAAGAAATAGATTGAAAAAAAAAACAATTATTTGGATTGATTGGGGTTCTATCTGATACTTATGTTTATATTGCTCATATAATTCATGCATGCCAGTTCTAACTTTCTTTCTGTTTATCTTTCCAATGGGAGGGGGGCATAGGATTTCCTACTGTATTGATTGTTTGTTTGATTGGGGTTTAACGCCGCCTACTGTATTAAAGCTCATTTACCAATAACAGTTGAAATAATCCCACGAAATCTGCAGACATTGACTCCTTGTTTCTTAATTGATTGATTGATGCTTTACGCTATGTTTAAGGATACTCTAACCCCCTTATAGACATCTTCTCTAGCCAAGGGTTACTATTGCGAGCTACTCTGCATTTGAACCTTTGGCAGTTAATTAACGTACAACAAGAGTTTCAGCTACGCCATCTGGTGGAAAAACAATCAAGGTTCTAGCTAACTCTTGGGTTAACACTAACTTAACAGTGACATTCGCTGCCAAATTCACTAGCTAAGTCTTCTAATAGCACAACATGTGATTGGATTCGTATGAATTTGTAGCATCCAATCAATTGCGTGAAAGCTGAGTCCCATTATACAGGACTTATCCACCAAGGGTTCGAATGCAGAGTAGCTGGGAATAGTAACCCTTGGCTAGAGAAAATGCCCTAAAAAGTGTTTTTACATTTCGCCATTTCACTTATGAACTACTGTGAATTTTACACCACAGGTAAATATATTTTGAATTGTCTTTTTCTGCAGAACATTACTAAGTAAATTATTTTTTCTACAACTTACAGAATAAAATAATTTTGTATTAAAAGTAAATTTTTACTACCTCTTTTTTAAATTGCTACTTCTTTTACACCAATTAGGTCAACTGTTCAATTTTATATCAACATATACTACATTATATGGGCCAAAAAATGATCATACGGTTTTTTGATGTTTGTCTTAGTTTTCTTGCAATATTGTGTTAAAGGTCAAAAATCCAAAAAAATGAGTCAAAATACTGAAATTTTAACTTCTTATAACAATATCTAAGCAATGAACGTTTTTTATTTTTATATGTGGAGATGAAATGTCCAAAAAATTAGTTCTGTAGGTATAATAACAGCTGAGGAGTAGGCATTTTCCCAAGTACGATACACTGAAAAATGAAAGCAGAGAAAATGGGTAAAACGTATTTCTGATCTATTTTATGATAGTTTTACCTCTTTCATGCTTAATTCTTTGAAGTAATTCAATCTTGTCTTTTCTCAAGTTGTTTATTATATCAAATTGAGTCATTCTATGTATGTTTTGCAAATAATTATGTATACATATATACATATATTGTGAAATATACCAGCTTTTCTAAAAAAATTACAAGAGCTGACCATGTCAAATGTTATTTAAAATCTATTCAAGCTGTGATCAATCTCTTAATAGACTGACACCAATCAACCCGATGTGGCTCAATGTAGTTTGTACAATACACGGAAACTGTTAATACCCGTATATGCACAGCGGACAAACTGTTAATCCTCTCCAAGTACATGTAGCTACATGTATTTAATTGATTGTCAAAACACCACTGTTGCAAATAATGTATAGTATTCTTAAACACATTTTTAAAAAACATAAGTAGTAATAAATAGTTATTTAATACTAAGCTTCGTTCACAAATTTTATTATCATAACAATTTTCTCCCTGAAATGCTTCAGATCTATTTTACTAGATTAGTGGCATTACATACTCATAATACACGCCAGCTAAATCATGACCTGTTCAGGTCACACTACTCTTCTAGAACGTCATTTTACACTTTAAAAATCAAAGGCTTTAAACTTTGGAATTCAATTCCAAATCATTTAAAATGTATTTTTTCGAAATCACTGTTTAAAATAAGCTTAGAGATTTTCTCATCCAAAATATATCAAATTGTCAACATCTGTCATTAATCAAATTAACTGACAATCTGATTTACTTCTGTTAATAGTGCTTAATTCTGAAATTAATTTATACATTCTTGTAAAATGAATTATATATTATCCGGTTTTTTTGTTGGTTTTTTTTTCTATCTCACCTAATTTATCTTGCCCTAACTTCTTTTTGTTTTGTGTTTTTATCATTAATATATTTGTTGTTTATTTTAGAATTGGTATATTAACAATAAATTAATAATGCGCTGATATATTTTTTATTATGTGCTATGTGGAGTTTTTATTTTATAATGAACATACGTTCTATCTTAAAATATATTACTAATTGTTATTCTTTACTCTATACTACATAATAATATATTAATTCAACTTATGGGATACAACAAGCCCTTTGGGGTTTTATTCCCGCTCAATATTTGTTTTTTTAAATTTGTGAAATTTGTGTTAAAATTCAGTCAATAAAGAATCAATCAATCAATCAAACATCTGGGTTGGCTGCAAGCCAGCATAAAGATGGGCGGATGCTGCATAGTTGGGCGGGACTACATGATGGGCGTTTCTCTCGTAATCGCCTCTCCTACAGGATTCAAAACGGACAAAAATTCGCCGACTGTAAGAAAAACAACATAAATACGGACGTTTTAATTATAGACGAAATTTCAATGTTGAGCGCCAAATTATTAGATGACATGGACCACATTTGTAAAATGATAAGGGAAAAGTATGTGCCATTTGGAGGTATGCAGTTAATTTTAGTGGGAGATTTTTGCAAACACTATTAATCTGGATGAAGGGAAATACTGTTTTGAAAGCAAAAAGTGGCAAGCACTAAATCCTCATCACATCAATCTCATAAAAGTATTTCGACAAAATGAAGCCGCAATTTTTACTGCAAAAAGAGAAATTTCACAGGGCAACCCATCTACATTCACAAACTCGTTTTCAAAGACTTATCGCGTCCTATCAATTCAAATTTAGTCTGTAAAATTATATGCCACAAATAAACAATCACAATTATAGCAAAATCCAATCAATAAACCTTTTATATATGAATCAGTTGATTGTGGGCACATCGGTTCCAGCATACAAGCAAAGAGAATGCTGCAGCTAAAGAAGGGATGTCACGTCATCTTGATAAGAAACTTGTCCCCAGTGTTGGTTAATGGCTTATAAGGAATTGTAATAGATTTGGATATGTCTGGTCCAACAGTGAACTTTCCGTCAGTTGAAACAACGGTAAAAATTCACCAAATATTATTTACGAACATTAGCCTGGACTGTGGTAGAATATCCGGATCTAGGTTACAGTTTCCCCTGCGTTTAGCATACTCTCTCACTGTGCACAAATCACAAGGCATGACTTTGAACTCAGTAGAGGTGGATTCGTCCTGGATAAGGCTACCAGGTCGACTCGGTGTAGCCATTGGTCGTGCTCAAACTGTTGGAGGACTTCAAGTTATCAAATTTGATGCGTCGTGTTGTCCACGACACTCAGCAGTAGTGAATTCGTATTACCAAAACTCAGACTGATCAGTTGAAATAAATTTATCATGCTGTACGTTTAAAATAAAATCCTCCTTTTCTTATTGAAAACGAACCAATTAAACAGATACCCCATGATACACAAGGAAATGAAAGCCAACCACACCAATCAAATACTTATGATTTCACAGACATGACACAAAATAATCAACTTTATAGTGGTACAAGCAATAATTTTTTACTTATTGATTTCGTTGAAATTCTTAATGAAATGAAATTTAACACACAATCAGATTCAAATTGATACAAACAACATAATCACATCGCTAGAAATCAACAAAACAAATATTTTAAATTTTGGAAAAAACGTGTGGTGTGTTATCGGTGAGTTGGTAACAATGGAGAGAAATGGGGGAAAGGAAATCAACACAGTCGTGCAGGATAATTGAATAAAAACTTTTTAATTATTTTTCTTACGACATGAATATATATTCGTGTCTGTGAAAAATTATTTAATGTAACAAAATCAAACAATAATCAAATGTCTTTCTGTTCTAAATTTTCTTTCAAAATTTTTGACAAGTTTTTGTTAGATCAAACAAACATTTAATAAGCCACTATTCACCTATGCTCATAACACGGATATAAAATCCTCTGCTGAAGGTGATGGAAAAATTAGATATCTGGTAGGAATGTCAATTGCCAAAGAACGCTTTAGAAGGGTTTCTGGAATAAGGAGAAATATATTTTAAGAAACGGACAAAGACACGACAAGTACCTATCAGACTAAAGTAAATTTGCTAGATAATTTCATTGGCTCATATGGCGATTTAATCCAGACCTCTAAATATAAAGAAACACTATTAGCACTGAACCCGAAAACAAAACATCAGACACAGTCTAACACACATTACAGATAATGCATACGAGTTTTTCAAACACCTAGAAAACAAAGACACGAGCTGTTTTCTTACCAGTCATTACATAATCATGGCGCAACAACACTATAGTTTACAAGAAAGACCATTTTAACTACCGTAAAAACACTAGAAATGTGGACTCAAGTTATTACCAATCAAAATAGATCCATAGCAATATCCGATGTTTCAATTCCGGAGATATTGGCAGAGATTGTTGACTTTGTTGACACTAACATAACCATGTTCAACGAGACTGTCTTCGGGCAGGTGAAAATGAGTTTCAAAAGAATGTTTTGTCAAATATGAACAAAAAGAACACCCAAGGCCAAAGAAAAGCTATTTGTATAGCAACCAAGGTAAATTGTTATTTATAAAATCTACTCGTAACTTATTCTATAGTTTGCACAATTAGGACCGAATTAAGATATCATCGAGACCTGTTAAATTCATGTCGCTGTGGTGTGCTGCTATATAGACAGAAACGAGGATTCAAATCACAATCATAATTTCAGTACATCGATTGATCGTCAGACAAGATTTACCACCGTGAAAATCAAGACCTGTATCAAATTCGTAATATTTCAGGCTATTAACCATTATCATACGAACAAAAATCAAACAAATTTATAACGTTAAAAAATCAGTTATTTATCACGGTTCAGAGTTGATAATTTTGATATACCTTTATGTTAAGCTATACACAGTGCATACAGCACACAGAACATATCCAAACTGTTGTCTGTGTCTATCAGAACAAAGACAACGCCTACAAATCACCGCTACCCCCTAGGCATAAATCAAATAACGGAGAGAGAAAAGGGAAAGGTAAAAGGAAACGAAAGATAAAACCGACAGTTGACAATGAGAGCTGTCCTGAGTGCAAAGCTGCTTACACAGGTATACATTCTCTGAAAAAGTATAATAGACAAAACAAAAATTGTGCACATGTCGAATATAAGAAATGGCAATATGTTCTATATATACGTTATTTACAAATCAAATAAAACCATTGTCATGAATATATATTTCCAGAAGCCTATTATCGTATCGACACCTTTGGACTTCTTTACAACAGCAAAATTCCAAACAACACATATAATAATCACTCTTTTATATCATTCGGTTTCATAAAAGTATGGGAGTCATTTTTTATCTTTAATTTTTAAAATTATACTATAGTATAATTTATGGTAATAAACAATTAACATTTCGCTCTTTGCACACGTTTATAAATTTTGACACAAACATGATGGAATTTCCTGTGATACATGTGACAGATGGATCTGTGCTGAATGCGCTGATTTGGACGAATATCATTTAACTAGGCTGAAGAATAAACAATGGATGTATAAAAATTGTAAGTGCGATGAAAACTCCACTCGGCCGTTGGCGACATCATTTTTTCTTTGACTTTCGTATAAGGTTCGCCTGAGTGAAAGTTAAAATGCTCTGATCCATGTCCAACGTTACTCTTTCTGGACACCGTACTCTATCCAAAAGAATGTCAGTGTCTTTCATTTTGGCCAGTTGTATTAAGCCAACTATGGACGATTCCAAGTCTTCCCTTGTTTGATCTGACATAAAACTTTTTTTTAAATTCGGGTTTGTCAGATCACTATGCTGCTCTGAAAGAATTCCTTCTTCCCACTTTTAAACCATGTCAGCACAGTGTACAGTTGGATTATTCTGTTGTCGTCCATGGAAGTTACGGATCTTAAGTCGGTAAAAATGTCGACCAAACTCTGGTGATTTCAAGAAAGTTTATCGTAGCACTTAGCTGTAGACTGTCTTCTTCATTTAAACTCTGCTGATACAGGAAAACCCCCTTCAGGCTAATGAACTAATCTTCTAAATATTGGACAATAATACAATGACGATGCCTTAAAGTTTTGTGATATTTTACCTCCATAGATGTTTTGGGCTATACGTTTGTCTGGGGATTCTCCGCTCTTGGCGACCCAGCCATCGACACAGGCTTCATTAACACCATTTCTTGGACGGCTCTAGGTTTGTAGGCGATGGCTTGTAAAAGCTGACATTAATGACGACCCTTGTGTTCTAAAATATATCGTTGTCACCATCAATTACATGGGACTGCTCTGAGTTAGTATTTGAGGTGGAAAAGTGATGCCATACAATTGTCTGCAGAAGTGAAGCGAAACTAGCCTTTGTCTGAAGGGCTAAACGTTAGCATGGGTATAGCATGTTTCATTTCGGTCTTCAACTGTATTTACTATAAAGAATTTTCAATAAAACTAAACAAAAATTAAATTGATGAACCCACATTATAAGACGACTTTTATTTAACAACCAGACGTTAAAACTTTATTCCAATCCAAGCTTTACCAGCTATAAGTGATATTATACAAGTACTCATAATCATTACTCAGAAATATACTTCGATGTTCCGTCCACCATTTCGAGTCCCCCTGTCGAGCGAGGTGTATCAGTGAGTCACAGCATGTGGCTACGGCAATCGCGAGGGTTGATTTGCGAGGTTTCCTTCCGATTTTCTACCGAAAAGGAGCAAGGAGCAGTGTTAAACCTGTCGTCATATAAGAGGGATACCCTTGCCTACAATGTTAAAACCCAATTAAACAAAATATCCAGAAAATTCATCTGACCGAGCAGCAACTTGGTTAAATCGACCTCTGCATCGTGCTTTCAAATGTGAACCTTTAAAAATAGCATCAACATCAAAGATTTATTGCAGCATTGGTCTATCTAGTCCCGCCAAAATTCACGCTTGCTGTATTTTTTATTTCATAATTTTTCTTTAATCGTGAAATGCTTTTTTTTTTACTGCATAAACAAAAATCAATTGGTTTGTCGTGGCATTTGCCGATTCTAGCCCCGCCCAAATTCACGCATTCTTGCAATCATAAGTCAAACAATCTAAGCAAAAAATAAATTTATATATGTTCAATATATTACTTTAATCTGCGAACAAACTTTAAAACTGCATAAACCAGTCTGCATTAGTCTGTCGTGGCATTTGCCGAATCTAATCCCTTCCCAAATTCACGCATGTTTGGAATTTATAAATCAATCAAGCTAAGTTACAAAAATATATATATTTTAAATTCCAAGGTATTGTTTTAATCTACGAACAAACTGTTACACTGCATACACACATAGCAAAAATTGGGTGACCGTTGCCTTTTCAGAGATGTAATCAATAAATGACTCTAGTTAAGTGACCATTAATCAACAGGAAAAGCTTGTATACAAGGCACAGGAAATAAACGTAGGTGTCGCCTCACTTCCGGTTTGTGTCACATACGGTAGCACTAGACATTAATCTGGTGATCAATTCATGTATCACATTGATTGACATTTCACAGAAATGGCGAGTACACTTTGTTATCGATGCATTAAATAGGTTTCTATCTTTAGCTGTACATGGCTGGGAAATAAGCAGCGGATCAAAGTCCGGCGTTGAGATCAAACTGGAAGTGATTCTAGCTGCGAATCGTCGATCTCAGATCACCACAAAAAACTGGGCTTGAATATAGATCTTCTGAAAGTTAGTGAGCATTATCCTACAAAATCTTACTATGAAGTTATGCAGTCACATTACCTTTTTCCAAAAATCACAAAACCAACTAGAGTTAATCAACATTCTGCTTCTCTCATTGATCACATTTTTACTAATATTCATGATAATGATGTTTTCTACCGGAATTTTTTTAAGTGATATATCAGATCATATTCCTGTTTTCCACATCACAAATCTTGACTTTACTTTTAAGAAACACACTATCAAAAATACCAAACGTTTAATCACTTTAGCCCGGAAAGAACTTTTTATTGAAAAAATAAAAAATGCTGGCTGGGTT
>JARFOD010087807.1:0-18340 GCA_031763545.1 Mopalia muscosa | reverse complement strand
GATCATATATGCTTGAGAACGATGCCTGAATAGACATTGAAACGTTGCACCCTTAATAAACTAGAAGTTGTAATCCAAAAACCCTTGTGTTATGTTTAGTACATCATCTTCTAAATGCCTCTTAAACAAGGAAAAAGCTTGTGCTTTCACTAACGGAGTTTCTACACGTCTACATGTTCCCTCGAAAATTAGAACTATGGAAAAACATGTGCGCGCCGCTATATGAGATAAATAATTCCAGAACGATATCATGCATAACTTCCCTCCATTTTTGCAGCTTAGAAAGCCATGTGTTCCATATCGTGATATAGATTAACAGGCATCTGTCGAATACCGTTGAACAAACTTAAACGCCGTTGAAATATGGATTCCCAAGACAACCAATTCGGAACCACAGCCGCACAGTTATTATATTCGAAAAATCACGATTTTTGTTTCGTATCCTTAGTCATGTTCAGAATTTTTAGTCTAAATGGTTGATCATGGAAACCGTTGGTTGTGATGGTGTTTATGCTTTTGTTGGAGAGGAGATTTGGTGGGGACCCAAAGCACTTATCACCCTAAACACTAGTGAATGAAACACGTATACATCGTGTTGCAAGCCAGATAGAAATGAAACCCGTTAACTTGTGACTAGGTAAAATATCGCTTATGGGACTTTTCCTTTGTGTAGCGGGCCCTCTCCCATAGGTCATATGATTGCTGTTGTCAGATCATGACGTTTAAAATAGAGCATATCTGTTGTCGATATACATTGAAACATTAAACAAACAACATGTCTTTAAGTATGACTGATCTTTCATAAAACGATCAGGGCAAATCTGCTTATGTTGAAAGACAGTAATCGGGTACTTAGTTTCTGAATAAATCGAGACAAGCAGAACAAAAATGACAGCTGCTTATTTAATTGTTAGATGATGTATGGTTGTTCAAGAGGGATCTATCGGAAGAGTCTGTCTAAAATAAGGAAAATAGACGTGTAAAGTGTTTTTAAAAGCTCAATCCTTTCGTCCAGATTTGTTCGTACATGTGTACTCTTTAAAATTATGCTTGAGCATTTTCAACTTCCTCTACTACGTGATATATTATTGGAACTAAAAGAGAGAAGGTCATATGCCGTGATCGGGATTTGAACCTGTGTAATAGGCCTGAAAGGAAATCTCAACATAAAAAACCTATGGTCATCTTATCGTAAAAATGTCATTTTTTTCCCAAGTATAATCTGGGTCAGAATTATGGTACGAAAGCTTCATTGATTTGTCGAGTTTCACATTCTATGGCGTTCAGCCTGGTTAAACTTAACATTTGAAGATAGCCATGCGTGCCATTTTATCACAAAGCTTTTACTATTGCCTCGTTGAACTCTGTAAAAAGTAAATAGTAATTACAGCCCAGATGAATAAACTATGGTTGAAATGGCGTTTTATATATTAGTTTTATCTCTGCACCAGGGTAAATGTTAACAATTTGCTATCCTATTTGTACTTGAAACATAAAAACTGACGTCCTAAAGACATTTCGGGCACTGATAACGTTCCAATACTATGGATCCGACTTATATCGAAGCTCATTTTATGTTCAGCCATAAATTTTACAACGCTAGAATGACGTAGCAAAATCGAAATCAAATACAGGTTTTATTCAATTATAGTTTAAAACATTTTAAGCTAGCTGTTTGATACAGTTTTCTGATTTTGTGTTGCATTTTTGTGAGTGTCCGGTTTTGTTTAGTGTGCAGTGAGTATAAAGGTAGTCAAGGTTGGATTCCTTAACCCATACGCTATGTTATGCGAGGGAACTGACCATAAGTACATATACAAAATCCATTATTTCACTTTACTTTCATCATAATAATGTACAATATATGTTGACCGATGTGAAGGTGTAACACTGATGGCTGCTATTGCTTTTTTAATTTCCCCTAGTATGACTTTAAACTTTCCGATCAGGACCAGGTCTCATCGGTGTCTTTCTTTCCTTTACAAGGAAGCCGGACTAAACCTCTCCGGGTAATGTGTTTGGCGAGACGGAATAAAAAGCTTATTTGAGCTTTATGAATGTCTCGTGAAACGTAAATCAGATCGTCCGCAAGTAGCTTGTCTAGCATTATTTTCTAGACGAGCTAATGGCGTTGATTACACAATTACAAAGTCAAACACAAAACGGCTTTTTCTTTTCAGAGAAAACACCAAAATTTAAATTTAATTGCTTCGGTATGACACACTTAAAATCAATGCACCAATGTGATCGAATTGATATAACCCGATTTGAAAATATTACCCGAGTTGAAAATATTACCCGATTTGAAAATATTACCCGATATTACCCGAGTTGAATATATTACCCGAGTTGAAAATATTACCTGAGTTGAAAATATTACCCGAGTTGAAAATATTACCCGATTTAAAAATATTACCCGAGTTGAAAATATTACCCGAGTTGATTTGAAAATATTACCGGAGTTGAAAATATTACCTGAGTTGAAAACATAACAGTCTTTCAAACCGGACATTACACTGGTTTATAGAGTATACATAACAAAATAATATATGAATAACGTAAAATATTACGTTTCTGCCTCTCTTGAATTGCCACGGATTCAGATTTACTTAAATTGTTATATTATTGAAGAGTTATAATGTCGTTATCTGTGTTTATTTACCACAAGAAGGGAACGGTCTGTAAGCCAGTAATATCCAATGGCGCTTTTACTTATATTGTGGATGTCGTCGTCAACTTCACCAATCAACATAATAATTGTCTTGAGATGATCTAAATTTGGCGCCATTGAAATATCTTTTCTGCTTTAACGAAATAAACTCCATTGTCTTCCTGGCAGTTATCGACCTTCCAGACATTATGACAATAAATATTGACAAGAGATAAACAATATTTTGTGTGAATCAAGCGTAAATTTACAGGATGGGTAATTTTTTATTACATTTTATATTTTTGTTCGACATCTCTAGTTTGATTTGTTATGAGATTTCTGTTTGCTTTTCCATACAGTATCAGAGGAATGTTATCGACCTTCCAGGAAATATGCGAATTAAAAAACGGGAAGCGATAAACAGTATTTTTTTTTTTTTGCGAATCAAGCGTAAATGAACAGGATGGCTAATTTTTTGTGACATTTTATATTTTTGATTGGCATATCTGCATTGGATTTGTTATCTCCGTTGGCTTTTCTACACAGTATCAAGGGAATTCACACCCGAGTCGAAATGACCATATTTACAGCGATATTGTGTAAAATGCATTCTTTTTTAGGATTTTATTTCGTATGGAGCTTGGCTCATATTGCTTCTCAATTAATACGAGTTGACAATAAGTAAATGTTGATGCATAGTAGCAATTAAAAGAAAAACAAAATCACACAGTACAGTAATATCCACTTGGTGCAATAGATTAGTTGGCTGAGACCCTTGTTTACATATCGTTTAATTTAAGTTTGGACATGAACAAACAAACAAAAGGTAGGTACTTCAAAATTTCAAAACGTGCTAGTTGTGAAGGACATTTACAAATGGTGTTACATAATTTTACAGTTTCAGGAAAACCACTTCTTGTTTTGAGATAGAACAAAACAAGAAGTTGTTTTGCAGAAATTGTCTTATTATATCCACACCTGTCAAAAATACAAACTGAATATTAGTAGGTTTATTGCGGCTAATGAATCAATATTTTGATTAATTCTATTTTCGACTATATTATATATGTTATAACATGTATATATGTTGATTTGTTTTTGTATGTATATATGTTTCTAAAAAAGTTTTTAAAAAAAATACAAAAATTGTATAATAACTTACTTTTAACAAGAAATCACCTTGGGATAAAAGTCCTCTCTGGACTTTATTCCCGCCGAAAAATTGTTTACAAATAGTTGTATTTTATATAAATTTCTTTGGTGAATAAAAGTATCAAATCAAATCATATCAATCGTTTAGATTATTTTACATATGTTCAACAGAGACATGTAGTTTGCTTATTAACTTCAATTGTAATGCTATGGTCCCCATATATCAATGGGAGAATATATCCTGTGAATCCAGAATCAGAAATTCCATTCAGTAGCCTTTGGCGTTGGCCAACGTCAGGGAGAATGTGTAACATATATATTGATCCGCTGTTTTATTGTGATCTCCATAGACATACTTACCCTTTGTTGTCAAATGTTTGTTTAAAAGATCATCGTTCAGGGAGCTGCATCCGTTACTTAGTCGACACAAAATGTCATCGTCAGACCGAGCACCACTGCAGTACCAGGACAACGTATTACCCATCATACATTAGAATGTAAGGTTGCTCGAATGTAAGGTTGCTCGAAGAACTATTACATATGGTGTTAGCGGCTAATCGTCTTTCGAGCCACTGGCCCCTTGCCAGTTTGACCTACACATTGAGTGTAACTTCGGATGATTTTTCTGTCATCAACACGATGGATTCTTTGCAAGATTTCTTACAAAATATTCACAATTTTTGTAGTAAACACTTTCTAGACGAAATGGCATATTACTACTTTATTTTTTTTTTTTGCGACACGGATGAGTGATACCATGCTTTCTGAAACGATGTAAGAAATTAATTAAACGGATTAAAATAATAAATTGCGGAATGTTATATGATAAAACTACCCAAAACATCGATTTGTTTTAGATCTACAATATTGGAGTGATTTTATGAGTGAGTAAAATTCTAGTTCCCATTAACGGCAGTGATATAAAAACAGATCACAGTTAGCGGTATTGTAGTCAGGGAGAAATCTGTCTAACAGAAACAGTTTATGCCATTGTGTCTGTACCCATTGGCATTTTGACTTTGATAGTACGCTCAGTTCTTCGTTAATTCCAAAAACATGGACAATGGTTCTACTGTATACACAGACAGACCAGAATATGTGGATACAAAAATGGATGCAAACAAGAAAACAAGGCAAAACATGTAACAAAGTATTCACACAAATCTGTAACTTGTAGGTCAAAATGTTTGCATATACGCACAAACAAAATTCATCTTGTAGACTCCAATACTGTAACGCATTGCCTAAGCGCTGGAACTCTGTGGTAGGCATTATATCGTAACAAAAAGTCAACAATATTGTTACTATTGCATCGGATCATACTTCATTAATGTATTACTCTGAAATTGGTAAGCGTTTTTTAATGTTTTTTTCTTGTTTTCCACCATACAACTGCATTGAATAATCTTCATATGAGTGAAATAACTTTAAGTACGAATTTATACACCAATGAAAGAAACCCATTGACATCAGTTTGATCAGCGTGTAATAAGATAGCGCCATTCCAGTGATTTGGTGTTATCAGTTCCTTATGCTTAACATTAAGTTACAATACACTAGCTGCTGATGATAGCCACCGACAAATCAAAGAAATAAAATGTCCATAAGTATGACTAATCTTGCAATAGACGATCAAAGCAAATCATTTCGTGTTGAAAGACTGGCGTTATTCAATACATGAATAGCTGTTCAAAAGGGTTTATCTGAACATTCTTCTGGAATAAGGATACCAGCAACGTAAAGAAACTGAATGTGGTAATTCCAATTCCAATCGTAACATGTTACTGGAACATTTTTTCCACTTTTGCTGTGTGATACAGGCAGCCGTGGCTCAATGGTAGCAGTGCGCTTCCTGGACTGAGCATGCTTCGATTTACCGTTCACGGTTCGAGTCCGCCTTTCAACCATCAGGTATATGAGCAAGTCACATTTTGTGACTCCGGCAATCGCGGGGGTGGTTTTACGAGGTTTTCTATCGGTTTTCCACCGTAATAAGACTGTGTACAGTGTGAAGTGGACAATTCGTCGTCATGTATGTGAAATACCCTTGAGTACGACGTTAAACACCAATCAAACAAACAAACAGACTTAGCGTACGCAATCTTCTTAAGTCTATCGACTTCTAGATTTTCACGCAAGCAGCCTAAATATGAAGAGAATGATAGGTGTCATCTTTTTGTATTTAAAGCTTTTATTTTGTCTCGTTCAACTCTAAAAAATTTAGATAGTAATTTCTTGTAAGCTGGATCACCACTTAGTGGTATATGGCTTAAACGTTATCCGATATAAACCTGGAGTACGTTCGTAGTTAACCAAATGGTCTTTTGTATGTCAGTGTTGACTCAATTCCAGATTTATGTACCCAGTCTGCTATCCTATTTGTACAGTAAAGATGAACGCTAATGGACATTCCAGAATCTGACCTCCGACACACACTACGGATTCGATTTTTCTTCTGGAGTCGGCTTCACAGCTCTGTATATTTCATCTGGTGCCCAACCATTAACGTTACAATGGTCACAATGACTAACAAAACACCAATTCGACTGCTGTTTTCACGCTTTCCAGCAGGATGGTGGATACATTTTGTTTCGTTTGATTTTCATCTTTTGATTATCCCTTTGTTGAGTGTTATGTGAGTAAGGTTGTCGAGAATCAAAGCGTTATTTGACCATGCCGAGATGTTCTGTTCAGCAAGACAGAAATATAAAGCCCTATAAATGGATGACGCTTCAACCGTTAATCAGATTTGATACCTCTTAGTTTTTTTGTTTTTCTTAATACACCACTGATCGGATTTATATCGACAGATATCTAAGTGAGCCTGAAAGAGTAACCCTTTTATTTTCTGTCATTTTTAAAAGGATTTTAGAAAATAAAAACCAACTAATTGACTCTTTCAAATAGGAAAATATACACTGTATGGTAACGTCAAATCTCCAAAAACAAATTTACAATTATTTTTGTGAATTAACCAGCTATATTTTGTTTCTCCCTAAAGCTGTCTGGAATAAATTTCATTACAATACAAGCAATCTCCACACAGTATCTTTATAAATTGAATTTAACGGCCTTGTTTAGTTCAGCGAGAAGGAAAACAGAAAGGATGGCCGCTGTAGAGAAACCATTCTAAACGTAAATTAGATATCGTATCTGATTTGAGATTTTTTATTTTTTATTTTGAAGTGTTACGCTCAAAGTCATGACAAAAAAAACAGTATTGGGTGCTCGAGGAACTAAGAAGAATTGTTAATAATAATAATAATAGTATTATTGCAATCAGGGTAATATCCTTGTTCAAGGTATAAGTCAACACAAACGAAGTTTAATTTTCACTTGAAGAACGGTAAAAATGACAGTCTTTGTATAACGTTTTGTGTTTGTCCTCTGTTGTCCTAGTTTAATGCCAGTGAGATCGAGGGTGTTTTTTCTATGGGCTGACATGCCGTCATGCCAGTAAAACAAACATTACTGACAAAAATACTCGGTAAAAGTCTCAGTCTCGGAACTGATAAACTAGATTCCTTCAAGTCGAGATACAGAAGGTACTCATAGGTGTTTTGTGAATGCCCATATGGTTTATTTTGATCTTTCTTACGTCGTGATTTTTTTGTTACAATGACATGCCAAGGGATTGTCCACTTCTCTCTCACCCTAACTAGGGGGGAAACCGAGGGGGGAAATTGGAAAAAAAATCGGCCCCCCATTGCTGCAGTCACATCGTATCACTTACTCAGAAGACGTACGTCAATTAATAAACTGACCCGTATACCAGCAAACTGAGGGAATGGGATTTGTGCAAACAAAACATGTTTGCTGTCGTGAACGATTCACGATTTGTTTCTATGAAACTCTGAACATTTAACGTAACTTTTTTTAAAATGTAGTTCAGCACGCTTGTCACTGATCCACGACTGCGTATATGTTGCTATTGTATATAAAGACACATTTCGTTGTTCTGAAATCGCAATTTTGTCTTTCAGACGCACAAGAACGAAGTATTTGCTACTGTGTTATCCCGAACTGGCAATACCAGTGATATATAATGTATAATATAATATGACTGCAGCAAATGGATATTTGCTTCCCAAACACGCATCATTTGTTAGACAATTGTATCCGTGCAGGAATTTCGTACACGGATCGTTATCAAAAGTAGGTCAGCCAAGTATGTAGGCTATGTACCCATTTTCCGCCATCGATTACATAAACAAATAAACCAATCAAAAGGCAGAAAATAAATATGACATTTGGCAAGTCTAATAATAACAGAATTAGGATAGGGGGATCGATATCTTCCCAATACATCATACCAAACTACTCACATATATCGATTTACGTTAAGTTCTTTATATCCAAGTAATGAATGCCTTAGTTTACAATAAAGTTTTTTTAGAGATATAAAATACGTTATTATGTATAATATACATGTAGTTGTACCGAAGAAAATGAGATCAGTCCGACTGGATTTCGTTAGTAGACTTGGATCATGCCTTTCTATAAATTCAGATATACGGAAGTCTATTAAGACCACATTTTACAAGATTATATACTTACGACCAAGCGCAGCTTTGTATCATTTGGATTTACAGAACATTATTACGTAATATGATATTTTATCTGCTTAGTGTCTTACAATGTAAGATAAACTAACACTGGGCCCAAAACATAGTATAATGGTGCGAATTAAATTTGCTTCTGTACGTTTCTAAAATTTCCAATTGTCGTTTTTTTGTTAGTTTTTTTATTTTGTTTGAGCTTTATCTAACTGGAAACAAATTGCATTGGTGTGGGTTTTTGGCCACAATATACATGTAACAGTTGTGTTCATTTTATTTTGACACCATATAAAGTGGTTTTACTGTGTTTTTCGGTTCATTCAGAAAGAACAGAGCACATCTGACAAGTTAAATCGAAACTGCTCATAAAGCAAATAAGATAGCTTCCTGCAATTGTTTTCTTATCAAAGAGAAGCACACAAGTTGAGCTAAACGCCTTTGTGTCTACTTAAGTCATTCCCTCAAGCAGTACTGACAATTATTGTGTAACATTTCTTTTTTACAGAGACCTGCCCATGTCACATGTCACACAAGTTATTATATTATATCACTGCAATGACGTAGTTTGAGGAGGGCAGTTGGGAGGGAGCCTCCTGTTTCCCTCGTGCCCTCGTAAATAATTTAGGCTCATCAGGGAGCCGACCTTTTCGTGATGTCTTGGTTTTACGCGCTCTAGTTATTCTGCCATGACTGGTTTATTGCAAATATTGCCAATGGCGTTAATGGGGATTTTCTTAACCCACTGGGCTTGCGCGACATCCAATGAATGCAATTATGGCGTAAAATCCAAACCTCAACTGAACTTTGAAAACGACATAATCATAGGTTTTATTAATTTGTGGGTGTTTCAAGGTGTATTCAAGATTATTTCACTTATATAACGATGGTGTCTATAGAAATGTTAGAGGATACCACCAAGATAGTTGGAATATACTTGCCACCTTTCTTGAAAGAGGGCAATTTCAAGTAAAGCAGACCAAGTTGCTTCAACATTTTCAAAGTGATTAATCAATGAATTGAAACGTTATACGTTAGTCTTCTGGATCGTTGACTTAAATCATCAGACTTGTAAATTGCTACAATTACACTATTGTTCATTTCGACTAGGACAATTACATCGAATAACAATTATCTCAAACTCGTTCTTGAACGTTCCTTTGCAGATCTTCTGTGCTATTAGCTAAATTGAGGAGTATAGCCTGAAAAACTCGTGAGCTGAATGCAACCAGTTTTATTATCGATCGGTAGCAGTACAAAAAGAACAACTTTATCCCTCATCCATTATTGTTTAATCAGATTACTGAGAATAACTCAGAATTACTTTACTGTGTTCATACATCTAAGCTTCCGGCACTTAAAATACAATTTGCTCGGAATTTGTTGTAAGACGTTTTTATATTTTTATTTTCCATATCATTATAGATACAAAATGTTTAGCATGAGAACCAGTTACTTTCTCCAGTGTGCCCAGACAGTACTCCTTCAACTGATAATCTTCATTTCCCAGATGCAGCAGCCCTCTAAACACACACAACAAAACAAACCCTCCCAATTAGGTTTAAAGACGTCTTGAAATAAATAGTACTTGTTCAGAATCTTGTCAGTCGTAAACTTTGTCAGTCGAAATTCTGTCAGTTGAAAGTTTTTCAGTCGAAAACTTCGCATATATGGGCCAGAACAGCCGTGTTGAAAATATGGCTCGCTTGTAATAACTGAAAATTGTTATCGTTGCATTGTTTCATATTAAAAATGTTTTTATACTTATTTTGAAAATGATCACCGCCAACTAGTTAATCATCCAATATAAAAGTTAGAGGATAGACGTATTTCGAAGGTTGTGTGGCGGAGACATCGAACATCGTCTGATTGGGACATCTAACCTGTTGTATTGCCTACCTTGGATCACAAGACGACTAAGGAATACCTTAGAATCAAAGTATTTCGGAATTAAACATAATTTGATTCCGGAAGTTAAGAATGGCATGTTTACCGAGTCTGATGTATCAGTCTGGCATATCAGGCAAAGGATTCAGGTACAATGTCTCCTGTGGACCTGCAAAAAATCTATGTCATCAATCCATTCTTTGTATTTATAGATATCATTGGGGATAATATATAGCTCAATCGAACATGAATTTAAATAGAGTATTTGCTAGAGCAATCGATGGCAGGTCAATAATATCATATTACAAATTACTAAGGGAAATCAATTGATAAAACAAGTTTGTTCCATCTTTACAGTTTGGTGCCTATCACCCCAGGTAACAATGAAAGCTTTTCGGTCAAATACGGTATATTCATAATTCTGCTTTCATACTAAATTTCAAAAGGATCAAATACGATACAGAAAAAAATGAGTACAGAAACTTCAAAGATTCTTGCCACTATGTGCAGGTCTGTGAATGGTTGTCAACGTAAATTCTCCTTCACATGGACAGTCATATTTATAAAGTAGCAATAGTAGGTGCCTGCTCTAAAGGTCAAAGGTGGAAGTCAAACATAAAACACGAAGACATTATGTATAATTGTTAACACGAAAACAGGAAAATCGACTGCTTCTTAACACTGTCGTCTAAGAGCGACTATGAAATTCTCGCTTGTCTTGCTTATGTTGAACTTGCACGAGAGACTTAAAGTCTCTTAAGTCTCATACACACTCCAGGCATGGAGGTCTTCAACCGCTGATGCATTTAGCAAGCTACATGACGTTAGCGAAGGATTTGTAAATTGTCTTGAGGCATTGTCACTATACCAAGTGTGATAATAATTATATCTGGGTGTGTTCTTCTATTTTGTCCTTCCCATGCGTTTTATTTCCCGTTTTCTATGGAAATCGACTTATGTGCAGTGGGTGACGACAGTTATCGACACTGCAGGAGATTAATGGCAAAAAATCAATTTTATAAAAAAAATATTTTTTGCTCGTCGTGTCTAACTGTGGCTGACAAATCTCCTGGCGTGCGCGTCAGACATGTGGAAATACATGCTATTCGGGAAGTGATCGAGAAAAAGCAAAATGAGCTGAAGTGAAACATTTTTGAAGGAATTGTGTCTCCTATCATTAGTTAATCCTAACGATATTTTCGTTATTTATTAAATGAATAAGAACCTGTCGAAAATTTGAAAGTCTTATCCCACTCTAGCGAAACCACAGTTGAAAATTTGTTTCGCGTGTAACCAGCTTAAGACAAGCTGGGTTATTGATTTTCAGTTTAAGGCTGACATAATCACTTAAATTTGTTTTCTGTCTTTTTCTGTTGGACTGAACACCTCTACTTATTTTGGCTTTAAGTGTGTTCAAATATGTATCAATTTTTCACATTGTTTCCATCCCTGTGAAATACTTAAATGCTGAGTATCCGACATTTCCAAAACATTTCCAAAAATATTTCGAGTGGAGGCAAACCCCAAACGGTATCAAGTCACGTCGCAATTACGTTTGTTTGCGAAATTAAGAGAAGAAATCTACATTATACATTAAGCCTGTGTGGAAGCAAAATATTTAAAGCTTAAACGATACGAAGGAAATCATAAGAGTTTTCATTTTTTTCATTAGTGTGGGACTGGGAGGGAGCTTCCTGTTGCCGCGGTGATCTGAGAGCTAATGGGCAATATGAAGCCGATGCGTTTGGGATGTATTTGCATTATGATCTGTGAGTGTCTAGTAATTGTCATGTCTTGTCTTTGTTTGTTGCCAATGGCGTCCAGGATGGACCTCTTCTCTCATTGGGGATGGCACTCCGTCATTTGAGTGAAATAACTTTAAGTACAGTGTTAACCGCCAATTAATCACACACACAAGTAATCAACGGCTTTGTTCGCTTTATTTTATCTCTCATACTTAACACACCGGATATATCTTGGTGATTACATTTCATGGTGTTGGTTATTTTTTACACCATAAAATGCGTAATATAATATCATAAAGGTGTTTTAAGACTGTTAATATCAGAAACGTCTCGACAAATCCAAATGTTGTTAATAAAAATGTCATTCGCAGATGTGGCTAAAGAGATTTGTGTGAAATGTATGTGTCCTGATGTCGTCTTACACGAAGCTGGTTGTCCTCAGCAACTGTTCCCTATTTAAAGTCCTTGCGTTGAAATAAAGTTTGTTTGTTTGCTTGGTGTTTAACGTCATACTCAAGGGTATTTCACTTACATGACGACGGACACAAATAAAGAACATCACAAACAAATCTGCTTCCAGTTTATACCCTTTAGCTCTTGGGAACACCAGGGCAACGGAAAGCAACCTCTTTTCTCGCCTCTTACGATTGATCGAGGAAGCCGAGGGAGTATATTCTGCAGTCCATGGCCCACCCGCTCCCTCACGGGGTACGCCGTAATGTGAATGAAATAACCTTAGAAGTGGGCGAAGGAGGTTTGCTTCCCCTATTGGCCTGAAAGGCCATTATGCAGTGAAATGGTGCCACGCATATGTGCTTTAAAAGCGAGTAAATATATTTTAAAAGCAAGTATATATATATACATGAATTTCGGGCCAGGTAAAAATTAATTTCGGCCTGTCTATAAATTAATTTTTGGGCGGGTGAAACTAAATTCGGGGCGGGTAGAAAAGATTTTCGGGGCGGGTGGAAATCCATATCGGTACGGGTAGAAATTTAAAAAAAATTAAAATATATATCTCCGATGAGCTTCAGTAGGTAATACATTTAAAACTTTGTTATTATTCACGCACTAAACAAAACAAGTATAAGCTGTTGCCCAAAATACGGTTGCAGTCCTGCTAAATCAAAACATAGGTTTATGTTCATAAGTTGGTATACCTTTAGGATTTGCTCGCTTGTTTGTTTTATTGATGTGTAACGTCGTACTCAAGGCTATATACAGACATCATGATTTAAAACGCTGCTAATTAGTATTTTGGCCAATCCTCAAATAAAGGATTTCTATTAGTAGCATACACCCAAAATCGTGGAAACACGGCCCATTATCTACGCTCTATCAAACAACAGTCACGGGTATAGTTCTTTTCAAACATCTTCAGACTCCAGCATTTGATTAAAATGTCGCCGTCTTACCTCCATATCTTGCCTACACTGATCGCGTCTGCGTTCAAAAGCTAATTAAACTTGGGCGTTACAAAATGATACTCCAAGAAAAAGTACAAAAACTGTATTTTGATATTATATAAACTGTGAACACACAAACTGAGTTTGATCATGTTTAAAAGTTCATTTCGAGCACCGTCTTCCGTCATTATTTTTGCCTCTTGTATAGTTTGTGTGTTTGTTTGTTTGATTGGGGTTTAACGTCGTACTCAAGGGTAGTTCACTTATATAGCGACAGATTGTCCATTTACACTGCACCTAGCATTATTACTGTGGAAAACCGAGAGGAAACCTCGTAAAACCTCGTACTAGGTCCTGTCCGCGGGCCCCCTGTATAGTAGGTTCGTGCTGTCGTTGAATCGGCTTATTCCATTGGCCGGTGGATTTAAGTGAAAACCCCAGATGGGACAATATTATGTGCACTCAGTCGACTCAGATTACACGATAGTGGTTTGCAATGTGCCAAGGTTATACACCCATGTCTTTCCTTGGCTCGTGAATAGGGTGAATGGTACATTGGAGTAGGATAAGTAACCATAATGACCATATTAGGAGCAGTCAAGAAAAGCGTATATATCTTTCTAAAATTAACTTGCCCAGGAATTTGTAATAATTATAATCGACGAATCATCTTACATTCTGAATAAAATAACAGAGACAGCGTTCTCAACAGATCTTAATCTCTAGTTGTGTTGAGTAACATACAGACATCTCGGGAAAAGGTAATGACCAGTTGTATGGTACATACAGTAGCCAACAAGATATACGGTATGGTTAAGTAATCATCTCCTACAAACTGGTATTCCAGAGATATAGATATTAATCCATTCGCAACTCTATCATAAATCTACCGGTCCACGCTATGTCTTTTCCTGTCGCTTTATTTGTAAGCAGGTTGGTGTGTTTGATTGGGGTTAAGCGCATTTTTTTTGTTAATTTCACTCACACAACGGCGTGTCAGCCAACTGGGAGAAGGAAACCTACGCTCGAATAAACAGCGATCGGCTTACATACGGAACAAATACGCTGGTAGATATAGAGCTTCTTGTTAGGTATGGCTACCGGAGACGCTCGAAAACACCAGCCAATCCGCCCTTTCAACGCGCTTTCGGCTTTGATTGTTTGCTTTGTTACAGGGGCAACCCATCCTTTGGCCTCCATTTTACAAACCTCTTTGCTCACGTGCCCAGGTCAACCAATAGAATTTTGTGTGATTTGTAAGGCGGACTCCGGGCTTCAAATGTATCTGATTGGACAACGTCGTTCTTATGCATGAGGCCCATACCTAACAAAACGCTCTGTATCTACCAGCGTATTGGATCAGCATGGGCTATACTGTAAGCCGATCGCTGGTTATACGAGCGTAAAGGAAACCGTGCTCGACACTACTTGCCCTAGACAATGACAAAACAGGATAAATACATGACAATCAGTTTGTTTGTTTGTTTGATTGGTGTTTAACGTTATACTCAAGGGTATTTCACTTTTATGACGACGGATTGTCCGCTTCACACTGTACACAGCCTTATTACGGTGCAAAAGCGGGAGCTCATAAAACCCACCCCTGCGATTGCCGTAGCCGAAATATGTGATTTGTTCATATACCTCGATCACGTGAACGGTAAATCGCAGCAGGTTCAGTTTAGGAAGCGCACTCGCTAAAAAAAACCTCGTAAAAACCACCCTCGCGATTGCAAGAGCCACAGTGTGTGACCCTCTCATATACCTAATGGTCGACAGGCGGACTCGATCCCTTGAATAATACCACTAAGCCACGGCCGCTACGTCATCTAACACCGGATTAAATTTAATAGCGCTTCGCACAAACGGTCCCTGATCCAGTTGATTACAAACTACATCACCTAACACCGGATTAAATTTGATAGCGCTTCGCACAAACGGTCCCTGATCAAGTTGATTACAAACTACATCATCTAACACCAGATTAAATTTAATAGCGCTTCGCACAAACGGTCCCTGATCAAGTTGATTACAAACAACGTCATCTAACACCGGATTAAATTTAATAGCGCTTCGCACAAACGGTCCCTGTTCCAGTTGATTACAAACTACGTCATCTAACACCGGATTAAATTTGATAGCGCTTCGCACAAACAGTCCCTGATTAAGTTGATTACAAACTACATCATCTAACACCAGATTAAATTTAATAGCGCTTCGCACAAACGGTCCCTGGTCAAGTTGATTACAAACAACGTCATCTAACACCGGATTAAATTTAATAGCGCTTCGCACAAACGGTCCCTGATCAAGTTGATTACAAACTAAATCATTTAACACCGGATTAAATTTAATAGCGCTTCGCACAAACGGTCCCTGATCAAGATGATTACAAACTACATCATCTAACACCGGATTAAATTTAATAGCGCTTCGCACAAACGGCCCCTGATCAAGTTGGTTACAAACAACGTCATCTAACACCGGATTAAATTTAACAGCGCTTCGCACAAACGACCCCTGAGCAAGTTGATTACAAACTACATTATCTAACACCGGATTAAATTTAATAGCCCTTCGCACAAACGGTCCCTGATCAAGTTGATTACAAACTACATCATCTACCACCGGATTAAATTTAATAGCGCTTTGAACAAACGGTCCTTGATCAAGCTGATTACAAACTACATCATCTAACACCGGATTAAATTTAACAGCGCTCCGCACAAACAGTCCCTGATCAAGTTGATTACAAACTCATCAATAACACTATTGGTATTATTCCCCTTTTTGTTTTAGTGAGAGCCACTTCAATATGGTTGCTGTATGTGTACTGTGTGGTGGACTATACATGACACATTTGTTCTGAGAATGTAACTGAAGTTAATATATATTCAAATGATGTATATCAGTTTGATATATTGATGCAGTTAAAAGGGGCGTTTTGTACAGTTCAAATTTGGGGTGTATTGGTTATTGTGTTTAATCTCTTACAATATATAAAACATGTCCCCAAATATTTTACTTACATCTCCAACATTTAAGTTAGGGTTTAGCATGTTGCTGAGTTTAACCAGATAGCCCACCTGGTATTCTGGAGGCACCAGAGGTATTGATTTTTCACCGTTTGTAATAAAATGTTACTTATAAAAGGACGTTTTAATATTCCAACTGATCAGACTGTTGATGGGACACAAGCCATTAACATTAAACATGAATAAACTGATCAGACAAATCATGGACGATAAGTAGAATTCGGACGAAGGGTCAAACAATATTCGTCGCCATGTAAGATGACACGAACTTACACGACATCTTACGCATTCCGAGTGTAGACCGACGTCATGGCTAACACTCGGGTATCTCGGATGGTTCCGGCACTCCATTTCTATTCTACGGAAATGGTGAATGGTCTACATTGACGTCACGATGGAGAATGATTCATTGCAGTTGGACTGGTTTCAGGCGCTGTAAATCATATTTCTCAGCAGTTTTATGATTCTAAAACGTTGTTCAAGCCTATCCAGAAAGCATATTTTATCATTTACTGCGTGTATTTGTATCAACCTTACGCCGAGTTTATTTTCATTGGAATGGGTTAAACGATATTTGAAATCCTATCAAAGTTGAGCGGAAATGTACAATATGATTATCGCTTGTTCCTAGCAGCAGGCAGCTCACTAATCCATGAAATGCAACAGAAAGTTGGTTCTTGGTGCTAAATTAAATGTTTGGATTCAATAATAATGTATAATAATAATGTGAAAACACTTAAACCGGAAGAGAAGATTATTTAAAGTCCAACCGTCTGTGTATTTGTACTTTGCCGTCATATTAGCCTCTCCATAAATTCGACAGGCTGTGCCGTTTTTGCGGAAGGAAATCCCATAAACATGTTCCTACAAACGACACGGTGTGGACCTACCTTAAGCAAACAGTTCCAACAAGGACTGCTGCACGTATCATTATTCACGATGGCCTGGCTTATAAGCGTTTGGTAGTTAATAAAATACGTTATTGACAAAATAACTGATTGTTTTTCTTATTTATAAAGTGGTTCCAATGTAACATTCATTTAACTACATACATAGTCGACAACACTTCTGTGTTCGCTTTTAGTGCAAACAGGTTTTTTTTTTCTTGAATCCGTCAACCTTTGTTTTTTTTTTTACAATTCTCGATGTAATAAACTTCAAATAGCGAATTACCACCGTCAAGGATCAATGAATGTATTCATCAATGTAAATATAATCCATTCATTACGTTATTTAGAGGTTTGTT
Organism: Mopalia muscosa; assembly: GCA_031763545.1. Lineage (NCBI taxonomy): Eukaryota > Metazoa > Mollusca > Polyplacophora > Chitonida > Mopaliidae > Mopalia > Mopalia muscosa. The sequence goes on along the minus strand of JARFOD010087807.1, from coordinate 663 downwards.
GCCCATAACATATTTCCATGTGTTGTTTGTAAAACTGTTTTTTTAAATATAGTAGCCCGTTTTTTTTAAATCTCGATGTTTTAGCTTCTATTGGCACTTTCCCAACTTTATGATAAATGAAGTTATTCGTCGATTTAAATCCAATCCATTCATAAGGTCAATTACATGTATATTGTCAGCAGCATGTGTACATTTGTTATTTGTAAAACAGTACTTTTAAATACAACCGCCGGTTTTTTTATACAAGTAATCCATGTAATTAACTGCTTTTAGCTAATTTAGCAAGGTCGCGGACTAACTTTTATTCATCAATTTAGTTCCAATGCATTCATTATGTTAATTATAGGTCTATTGTCCATAAAATTTTTTACACGTTTTGTTTGTAAAACTGTTTTTTTTTTTAAATACAATCACCGTTTAAAAAAAAACATAATCGAATTTATAAACTGCTCATAGCAAATTCACCAACGTGACAGACAACCAAATATGCATCCATTTAAATAAATTCACTCATTAAATTGTTTATTGGTTTGTTGTCTATAATATATTAACACGTGTTGTTTGTAAAACTGTTTTTTGTAAATAAGGTTTGTTTGTTTGTTTGATTGGTGTTTAACGTCGTACTCAAGGGTATTTCACTTATATAACGACGGACACAAATAC
>JARFOD010087806.1:0-33707 GCA_031763545.1 Mopalia muscosa | reverse complement strand
GTAGAAGCAGCTGAAGAAGAATTAAAGAGACGAGCTAACACAGAAGAGAGGATTGAGCGGGCTGTATATACTAATTTTGGACTTATGTGATCAGGTCCAACTGCCTTGTTGGTATACCAATGGCCTCTTATTCTTGTAAACGTCTGCAACAGTGATATCGATATGCTTCAGTTTGGGCCCCACATTATTATCGACAGATGGCAAGTCGACAACAGATGGATCATCCGTGCAACAAATAGAAGTGAAGAATTCATTGAGAAGAGTGGCCTTCCCTTGAGCACTGTGTATGTATTCGCCATTGTTTAGAAGAGGTGATGGCTGAGAGAAGTTCGAATTGGAGCTTTTAAGAAAGTCTTTACAAGTTTTCCACCAGAACTTTTCAGTCACGCCTCCTTCTAAAATTTGATTGGTAATTTTGTCGCCATATTTGCGTTTTGTGTTTCTTAACAAATTAGTCACACGGTTACGTTGATTTTTGTATGTCCTGACATTTTCTTCAGACCTAAATTTACGAGAACGTTTGTTCTGTTTTTACCATATTTAATTTGAAGTTTAATTTCTTTGGTCATCCACCTTTTTTCCCCTGGGTATATTGTAACTTCGTTATTAGGTATCGCTACTTTTGCTGCATCTAAAATTTGATGAGAGATAAAAGTGCACAAAGAATCAATATCATTTAGGAACTGTCTAAATCCCTCCTCCCAGTCTACCTCCCCTAATGCTCCCCCTAAAAGGTCTCAATTTGCCCGCTTGTAATTCCATACAGTCCTTTGGTATTTCGAGGGTCTAGATATTGTAGATTTTAAATAAACATATACAGGGCAGTGGTCGCTGCAGAAGTTCGAGAAAGTTCCAGAATCAGAAATAATTGAATGGTTACTACACGCAAGTGGATCAAGAAGAGTTTGGGATGCAGGTCGGGTAGGGTGGTCAATTACTTGGATCAGCCCAAAGCTGGAAAATATATTAGAAAGGTGGCGATTGTTCTGATTTAAAAGATCTTCATTAAGATCTCCCGATATAATAATATTATGTTTTTTAGATGAATCGGTTGCTACGCAGATGTTATTTTGGAGTTCATTCCACATATGGACATCTGTATTAGGAGGCCGACTTACAAGGCAAAAAAGGAATTTAGGCTTGCCAAATAGTTCAAGCCAAATCATTTGGGGTGAATCGTGCTCAAGCTCAGTGTGGCGTAAAAAGGATAAGCGCTTGGATATGTAAATACAAACACCACCCCAAGCCTGATCACGATCCCTCCTAATTGGATCGTGAAATCCAGGAAGAAGAATGCTAGTAGTCGGGACATTTACAGTCAAGTGACTTTCCGTTATGGCAATAACATCAAATTGACCAAGATTAGCAAAGAGCAAATCTAGCTTATTTTTCAGTCCACATATATTAAGGTGAACGAAAGAAAGGTTAGAAAGGGCTTGTGGTCCTGGGTTTGTTTCCACGTCACCAGATTGGAGTAACAAACTTTGTATTAGTATAGGAATTAGACGAAGAGAGGGAATTATAAGAGTAAAACATGTTATTAATTTAAAAAGTGTTGTACTTAAAAAAGGAAATCTGAAAGGATTGTCATCAAGACGAGACCACAAACGACCACTCTTTGCCTGACACACGCCCTCGAACAGACCAATAGCCGCACGGTAAGAAGCTAGATCACTAACAAGGTAGTGTATTTTAAATCAACGCAAGAATTTAACAGCAAATATTTGAAAAATACGCAAATTTAGTTGACAACAAAGTGGAATATCATAGGTTCCAGTACAACAGAAAAGGAATGCAGATGAATGTAATAAAGTTATATATTCTTGCCAAGCTGATCATGAGTTGTGTGTTATTGTTCGAAGACACAAGCATTACTACCTGGATGACAAACGAAAGCTTCCATTAAATATAACGGATCTTTGAATTCGGGAAACCGTTGGCCAGTAGTTGTCGACGGCATTGGTCATCAGTAAGTGTGATTTATGCTGCTCATTCTTCTCCATCGTTTAACTGATGTAGTCGTAGTGGCGATTATTTAATAGAAACCCCAGTTCAATTAACTACCAATGATTAATCACCAATTATATTGCTAGAAAGAGTTTTGACATTGACTTTGGTACTAAGCTATCAAAAAACGTTTACTAATTTATACCTACAGATTTAATCGCCACCATGATCGTGATTGATAGGTGTTAAACTCGTTGTTGAAGATTTTTTCATTGCTATAGTGGCGTTATACTCTCAAATATTAAGCTCTTGCCAACACATCTACATTGTAATAAAATAAATGATGTGTTTGTAAAATAAGTCTCATCACCTGCTGACCTCAAGAATGTTTTCATGACTGAAGTGTAACGCCGATTGCAGCTTGTTCCCACGTACCTGATGGTACACCAGTCTGTCCAGTGAGGAAAATCGTCCATGACATCACTGTCACTGATGACAAGTTTCCATTGCATAGACGTAAATTCCGTTCCATCCTGCCAATTACATCTGAAGGTATCAAAGGTTTTGTTTAATCAAAAATGTCTTTTACACGATTTAGATTTCCAAGATCGAAAGCTTGACATAATTTGGAAACAAATATCTTTGATAGAATTTGGCATAAGGTTTTATGATGAGAATACTTTATATATTATGAATAATTAAACACGGTTTTTTTATTACACGAAAATATGTACATAAGTTTGACACATGTGATTATCTAATGCTCCTAATTTGCATCATAAAAACTGTTACTTAATAATATTTATGGAAAAATTGGTTTAGTGAGTTTAAACGAAAATAAACAGAATGGAAAATGTAATCTTTACCTGAACCGTAAGAAGCAAATCCATTAATTTAATGATCTAAAATTCATTGGATAGTACTGTATGTTTAGATGTTATACAATATCGGTTATTTATACCATATACCGAAGCCCAGGTAATATACAATTTTCAGAAATCCGTTTTCTGACGCCGCATATGTAATATCTCACGTCGTTAAGATAGAATGGCCAGTGTATGATTTACTGCGTCATAAACTAACTTGAGGCCTTCTTATACAAGAAAGTGTGCTAAATAACTATAAGCAAAACCAGTCTAAATCACCTTTTAGTAGAGTTTATCGAAAAAAACCGAGTAAACAGTCAGAAACACAGCTGTGTCTAACACTGTATTTACACGAATAATTCAAAATCGACTGTCTGATATGCCGTCTACGTATTTGAGGTACTCACTTCTTTGTAACTTTAAGAACAGAGGTGATAAATTTTATGTTAATATTTAAAGGAAGCTCATATAAATTGTTTAACAAAGGCAAATTGTGATACTATTGCTACATACCACTTCGCACTCTGAATACAAATGTATGTGCCGCAGAAAATCATGTTTGTGTAAGTCCGAGGCACATTCAGTTAGTAGGGAGACGATGACGACAGATTCCATCGGGCCTGCGGGTATAACGACGTGAAGCTCTTGTGGTCTGGTTTGAACCAGACTGTTCATGAATATTCGAAAGGAACAGGCAATATCTGAAGGATATGAGCCAACAGGGATACATTGGATGTGGTTTCGACAATTTTGTTTGAAATATGTAGCTGCTTTAAAAAAATTAGGATGTTAAGACATATCATGAAGCTGAATATTACAGTAACATGTGGTCCACAGATATATGACAAATCTTCGCTTAAAGAGTAGCTACAATGTATGTTCATTACTCCACCACCAATACTTGACAAAACCTTTAGTTTTTCCTCAGTCGGCTAGAGCTGAAAGTCCCGAGTTCGAATCCCAGTAGAGGCAAGCTACAAAAAACCCAACATAAATATACTGTGAAATGTGATGAGATATCCGGTCTAAATATTGCCAAACCTCGGGTTCACTGGAAACGTTTATTTTATATTCGTATGCCAAATTATAGCATAAAATTCTGGTATGTGTTTTACTCGTCATATCATGAACCTGAAAATAAACTGAAGATAAACTTCTTATAGTTGAAAAGGTTTTCAAAAATTTCCATTTATGTTGTGTCAAGACCAAAATAGCAGTGGCTTATGTGTTATTTTAGAAGAACAGCATCGCTGGTAAGGTGTATTACTTTATGCTCGTCGCCATACAAGGTTCAAAGATTCGCATCTAGACATTTATTTGAACCATTTCTTCCCGCAGCAACACTTTGTCAAATAAACAGCAAGTGTCGGCGATATCTTCTTGGTGTGATTTCGCTATGTACAGCCTCGTGCAATGAAAGGACACAAACTTTAACGTGACTGGCAACAAACTAGACTAAGGTATGAGATCGTGGTCAAAGTCCCATGTCTATACTTGAGAACCGTAAGACATAACAGATAACCATAATCTCTTAAAACAAGGGGAACAAAAGTTCATATAACAGTTTATATATAATATTCAGAACTCATGGTACACGAGTCCCAGATGGCAAAAATATGTTATATGATTAAATTTCGACATCACTCCGCCTTTTTTTTTACACCATCATCAAAATATAATTATCCCTGATGCGTTTTGTATCTGTGGAAAAAACATATCCGGCTACATATAAATAATAATGTGTTGGGCGCAAGAAACAATTTGACAATTGACTGGGCCGAGGAAAAACAACGGAAACATTTCTGGAGCAGGAAAGACAGATCGGGAACAGGTTAATACATTTCAGTCCCTCTGTCACTTTGCCGGTACAGGTAACGGCCGTGTAATTCTGCCACTAGGCTTTCATCCCTGATATTTTAACTTGCAGGCAGATTATCATTGGATTTAATGAATATAAAAAAATTACGAAATTGCATTTTAAATTTATTCCTCTCATTTAAATAATAAAATTATCTCTCATTTTCAAAGAGACCTAGTTATAACCTGATCATTTACTTGCTAAGTTCTATATCACATGTCGATTTTGATCTGTGAAATACATAGGAACTAAAATGGATGTATTTTAAGGCTATGGATTTCTACTGATTTTTTTCTGTTGTTGTTGTTTGACAGTGCGTGTATGTCTTTGTTTCATTTCCTTTGTTTTCCATTTTTTCTGTCTTTTTTTTTTTTTTTTGCTCTCTTTGTAGTTTCTTTACTCCAGTCAATTTCGAAAAAACTAATCATGCAAAAACTATTTAAAGCTCCACTTTTGTTTAACCGCTAGAAATTTTTTTTGTTGAAAACCGTCCGCCTCAGGCCAAACTAATTTATTTGAGTGAGATCTATGATAGGCAAGGAACTCTCATCGGATAACTACTGTGGCGTGAAGAAATATATAACCTCCGAATTGTCTCTAAAATTCAGTCAGTGTAAAAGTAGAGTTGGGAAAGTGTATGGCTTAGACATGCAAGGTTTTTTTACTGGCAATGATAAAAACAAACAAACGGAATTAGTAAGCAATTTCAATTTCAGGAAGGATCAAAGCAACTCGAGGATGGACAATATCGTGTCGAGAGACACATTTTACTGGGAGCATAAATCATTATTGTTGATTTCATTGCGCTGTAACTGGTACTGCCACTTTATGTCGAAACAAAAACAAAATACTCCTTTTTTATACGAATGTTAATTAGTCATTGTCCTATTAGTTCGATGTGATTATAGCTATAACACTGTTCCCTCGCCTTATTACTGTGAAAAACCGGTGGGAAACGACCACCCGCGTTAGTTGGGGCTACATTGGGGTAATATGTTGATCTTCTGTAAAACCAATATTTTCTGATGAATGTCTCACAAATGAAGTGGTATATCAATCAGAAAAGCATTGTGTTAGGTTAAAATGTCTATATTATTACTCCCTGCCTTAAATTGGGGGTATATTTAGGTTACATTTGGGTAAATGGTAAATCTTTGGTAAAACTAATAATTCTTTCAGAATGTGTCGAAGGATCATAATCCATTTTGGTCTGACCACATCGATGTATTTAGCGACAGTGATTAATTTCGATCGATACTATACAACCATATGAAGTGTTATATACCTTCTTGTATTGCTGAGGAAAATACAATGCTGCTAACAATGTTCTTAACTGTTTACTCGAGTCGCACATCAGTACGAGTTGCGCACAAATAGGTTACAAGTGGTTTCACATTCAGAACAATGTTAACCGTCTGAGAATGTAATCAAGAATTCCAGGATCTTGTAGATATACTGGTTCGCTATGGTGACAGGTATTCATTTACATCATATGTTTAACGTCTTGAGAGGCTTTTCGCAAACAATCGAAGAGAATGGATTCGTATTAGAAAATGTTGATTCCTTATCCTCATTGACTGATCCATTTTGTCGGTTAACTCGTGATTTTAAAGCAGCATAAGCGATAAATAATGAAACTAAAAAATAAATGTATAGGACAATTACTAAAAGAAATTTTCAAGTGCTAATATAATCATAGTGATCAAAACATTGTTAACATTGAATAGTAGGCGATCCTTGGGTCACAAGATGCTGCTCCGGCAATCGCGCGGATAAGTACCTCCCAGTATTCTACCGTAGTAAAGGAAAGAGTAGAGGGGAACGAACAATCCGCCGTCAGTTAAAGGAAATACCCTTGAGTATGACGTAAAACCCCAACCAGACAAAGCAAATAAACTACTCATCAGATAATAGGTATATCATAAAATATGGTAAAATAGTTAGAGTATTCCGTCATATTTTGTTTTGTGTCCTTTGTTTAACGTCTACTGTACCCAACCTTTTTACTGCATCTTTCTACATCCCCTAAATATAACCCCACGAATACGTGATCTGAAGCTCCCCTAGTGTTGAACAGTTTTATTGGTTTCCCGAGAAGCATACGGTGAGATCAAAACACGGATTTAGTAACTGTATTTGATCATCTTCATTCTGATGTTTATTTGACCTAGATCGGAAATATCAGAATGAAGATTATATGACTTGCAACAATTAAGCCAGTTATATCTGAAAATAAATTAGAAAATAGTTCAAACAATAGTTTTATTACAAAAATCAGGCGAACAGGATTCACTACTGGGTGTTTAGTGTTTCCTCACCAAATATATTGATTATTACATCTCAATCTCGATGATATAATATGTAGGCTACTTCTGTAGATCTGGTGCAAAACTTAGATAAAGTCATGGTTGCTGGCAGGTCTGCTTTAATTGCTATTGCTTGTTACCATTACTGTCGATAATGAATTTCTTCATGCTTTTGAATGACACCAGTAAAATGAGCATAATATTATCTGAGGCGCATATAAATCCAATAAAACAAACAAGTTGTCCACATAGCCAAATTACCTCATCAATTCTAATACATTAACATTTTTGTTTTAATTTCCATGTTGCCTTTTAAAGAAAATATGGCTAATTGGCCAGTGGACATACAATCTATTGAGATTCTGGTAATTATTGTGCTCGTCTATATCACTAGCATTATGTCATAGTACACCGTATGCAGTGTATCGGTATACATTATAGTCCATGGATGTAATGAGTTGCGCATTACTTTCTTGATTAACTTGGCAAAATGTCATCTCACGAATGGTTAGTGAATTAGGTGTCAATTTATTTAACGACACGCCACCCTAAATATACATATTGGAAAGCAATTTTGTTAAAATGCCGGCAAGTGCTTCTACCAAGGAAATTCTAAATCTACAGAAAAAAGTTCAATTGTGTAATTAAATTTACTATGCTAGTCGACGTTTGACATTTCAGGTTTGAGTGTGAATCAAAAAGCCTTGATAAAATCAAGTAAATTATCACAATCCAGGGTTAACACTTCCAGAGAAAATTAAATTTTCTGAAAGTGTCTAATCGGAATGGGTTGAGAGTTCTTAAGTATAGAGTTACATTACAATAAATGTTAAACGTACGCCCAACAGAGGAATAGAGAAAACAAGTTTGCAAATAAACGTTCAGCTTATCATTTCACAAAATAGATTAGGGCCATATTTTTGTAGGAGTGCAATTATCAAGGTCCAAGAAATCTTTTGATCTCTTTCACACTCACTGATTGTACATTATGTTTAACTTAGAATTACTTTTAAATATCTCAAATGTTTGACCCCATTTTAGATATGTATACCTATCAAAATGATACACAGTTTGTATTTTTAATTAATTTTAATTTTCCGACGTAAAAATCTCACTAAACGAATACACATGTAACAATGCGAGTGTCAGCCTCCCTTAATATACAATGCCGTTCACACGATATAGCAAGATATTTGAGCTGTTTGTTATATTTCAACGTATTGTTATTATATGCTACCTATAGACAAGACAACATGTATACACTGAAATAAAAGATTTGAATGATGGGCAACCCCAGAATGTGACCCACAACCCTCATACAAGAGGGATTTTATATCCCTTTCATCTAGCATTTTCTAGTATTAGATAACTGATCATCTAATAGACAATGAACCTAACATTTCAGACACAGGAATTAAGGCATAAACGAATGCATTAAAACTACTTCGAAAGAGGCGGTATTGTTTTGAATATAATTTTTCTCAAAGCGAAACCCCTCCAACCCCTTCCGGCAAGCCAACTTAGATATGTATGTCGAGTCACGTCGTTTGGCGCTTTTGTTTGGTTGAGCCAGACGCGCGAAGTGAATACATATATAATTCATGGGACAAATATCTGGTGAATTCTTTCTTATATCAGACGTCCATCTTGTGAAACAAATGACTAAGTAACGGTTTCCATAGTTTATTATGCAAACCTCACATCCATTCACGACTTCGCCTTCGCTAATACACACGCCAAAAAGTACTTAGTTGCATGCACAGGATAGGATAAATGTGAAAAACGATCCATGAGTGACGTCTATATGTGGTTTAAAACCGGTTATCTTACGTATATCGATTAAACATTAATTTGGCGAATTTATGTGGTATAAGTATACACGTATAACATTTTTATCAGTGACAGATCTGTCTGTTTGACCCTCAAACCCACAACACTGACGCGTCGATGTTCGGACCCTTTTCTCTTCGAAACATGACATGTAGATATCAAACTTTTGTATTTTCTTCTGAAAGCGAAAGGGTTTTGTTATGATTTCAAGATAATATGCAGTAGGGTCTCCGGCTAAGGGCAATGCTATATGTTTCAAATATAGACATACTGTTTTAATTAGCAGGAATATGATTTTGTCATCAGAGCAGTTGACTTCCACTTGACATTTTATGGTTGGGTAAGTGTGGTAATTACTCCTGAATACACATATATAATATTTCAGTATATAATAAAACCGACCGAGTGTATAACTGACCGGGTACGGAACAATCGCAATATTGACATCAAAATCTATTATTATGCTTCATTAAATCTCATCCATTCTAACTGACTGCGCTGTAAATGCTTGCGGCTTAAGAAATGTGCGTCCACAAGCGACAACTTCTTCAGATCTCCGCAAATAAATAATTATGTTTATTCTATTGTTTCTTCCTTATCCATATAATGTAGGCATACGTCTGTATTCTGAAATGTAGTTTAAATGTACCCATACTCAAACATAGTCCTATATACAATTTGTACACTCTTATAAATAATAGTTCTTTGATGGTTCTTTATGAAAGCGGATGATTCTATATAGAACCATTACGACAAACGCGGTTCTTTGGTATCAGAAGACAAGGATAAATACTTGGAAGAGTTTCGGTAAGGGTTCCATACAGAACCATTAATGGTTCTTAAACCTTAGAGGCTTCCATTAGAGCCATATTTGGTTCTAAAAAGCGTACAACGACTTGATAATACCATTAGTACGTCATAATGGTACGAAACAGGATTTGTTTCGGTAAAATGATTATAACGACACCCAAACATCCTTATAAAAATGGTATTTTCTTAGAATAATTTCATAATTATCCCATAGGGTTCCCTAAATCATATAAAGATAGATTTAACAAAACTTGTATATCAAGTAAGACTTACGTTCAAAATAGATGTTATGAAAATATTTTGAAAAAAGTAAAACAGTGTTTTCTAAATCCTGTTTGGTGAACTGGTAATTTAACAATGCACATAAAGCTCGTATGTTTAGAAACTTAATATACCAATAAACTTGAATCATATAACATCTCGTGAAATTGATAACAAACACAATTAATAAGCCCCAGAGCGATCTTATGCTAAAAATAGTTATTCCGAGATACTGATTTTAATATAGGGAATTGCTAACCTATGTTTAATTAAGGAGTACTAGCCACACACTATGCTATAGATCTCCAGGCTAAATGGATGGACATGATAGTGAATTATATCACGTATTGGAAGGCTACGCGAGCATGGCAGAGATTAACGGAGAAACAGCACCCCCAACAATTTACCAAAGCAATTATCTAAGTATCACTTGCAGTTGTCGTTTTGTCAGCACGTACTTAAAAACACTACATTAAAAAAAAAACAATTTATTAAACAAATTATCAGAATGATTTAATACATATTTCCGAAAATAACTTGATTTATTTACGCGAATAGACCTGAATGACCAGGGTTTCATAGAAGTCCAGTTGAACTACTCTAAATGGGTATAGTTAAGCCTCAGAATAAACTCACCTTGAGTTTAGTGCATCATTTTTAAGAAAACTGAATACCTACTCCATTTATAATGTTTAAGTATGATGAAATTAAATAGTTGGGCGTTAAAAAATGAAAACATAAACAAAACATATCACTAAAAATGATTTACCTTCAGGAAAAAAAAAAAACATCAAAAACATTATAAGAATTTATAACTTCTGACTTTGTGGTCTCCAGTGCACCTATCCGCAACAATTGGCCTACGAAAGCAATGTGTCGAGTTGTCAGCTAGTTGAATGTTGTCCTACCATCCCACGTTATGCATGGACTGGTTTATATCTTCCAGCTAAATCAATATTTGATAAATGCACAGTTATAGATTTATATACAAATATACGTGAACAGTTATAAAATGGGATAAGAGCTCACCGGAAGCTGTATACGGAAGTACACAACGCAATCGGAAATACATGTTTTATCAGATTTGACCATGCAAACAAACCTATAGGTATGTTTTTATAGTAGGTCACCTCGGCCCAGATTTATGTGTAACGTTAGGAGAGAACGCTAGGAAGGCAATTTGGTGAAACCCCTCTTTCGTTAATGACATTATCGATGAAGAAATTAAACAGATCTAGACGACGAGGTTGAGCTCTGTAATTAATCCCATACAAGCTATATATATTCCGTTCTAGTTATATTTAATTGGAGCCCATGTTTAACAGGTTCCAGAGATGTTCCATGATTACACAGTCGCTGAAAAAATAGGTCAAGTTTGGCCGGCGGAATCTAAGTCACTTTAACTCCGAAACGTATACAAATTCAATTTTAATAATTTTCAATAAAATACCTCGTCCTAAACACAGAACCGATGATAAGAAATATAATTGCGGCAGAAATGACAAAGCCCTTCATTATAACAGTACATGTGTATATCGCCCATTTTCAATTCATAATTTTGTGATGAGCAGGTATATTTCAACCTAAATAATTGGGCCCGCATTTATAAAGCTACTTAAGAATTACTAAACGTTAAATGTTTTGCCAAATTCAACCCTTCCATTTTCCCTTAAACAAATATTAATGTAAAATAAGTTCAAATTTTATCAAATTCACTTATTATCTTTCATTTGAGATCATAAAAAGTTCAGCAAATTGGTGGTCATTTCCTTTAAACCGACAAAATGTTGAGGCTGAAAAATTTGTTTAGTTTTTCTTAACTTTAAGAAATACTAAAGTGGCTTTATGTATACGGGCCATGGTATGTAATGACCAAACTCAACACTTGTCACAACTGTGAAGAAAAGGAAGGACTTGAAATTGCCGTAACAAGATTTCTACCTCACTCCAAAATCTCAAACTGATTGTAACAAATTTATACTAATGAGAGTTGAGGGAAGGTTTCATATACTTTTTCCAATTTAAATTTCATACATTACATATAAGAAACATTGAATACAGGTTTCCAAATGGCAATAAATGTAAAAACATTCCACAGATGGGCAAAGTATCTATAGCCGTACCAGTTTAAAACGATAGTTTTTCAATACGGTCTTTCTAATAATTACGTGTTAAAATGAAGCATACTGTAGGTCACTCAGAAATTCTTGCTACCGGGGACTTTAAGGTCTCAAGTAAAAGTAATCATTCGCAGTTTACAAAATATCTTGTTTAGTTATCTAGGTGCTTACAAACTGTCGACCTGTGTATTATCATAATAATAAAAGAAGGATTGTAATAATTTGTCTCTGATGAAGTGTAACTTTAGATTGTGAGTTTTGTCTGAGTTGTGTATATAGGTAACATAATGTCAATAGATAATGATATTTACCGATTTGATGTGTAAATTAAGATTGGACACTACTGTTCACTGTGACATAAAATGTAATTTACAGAAGCCTTGTGGAGTAAATGTTGTGTCACTCACACATTTGATATTAAGCAAGTAAATAAATGATTGTATGCACAGTTTCTAAAGGCCTACAGTCAGTATTTGTTGTAAACTTGATTCTTGATCTTCTGAACCCTAATCTGTTTTTACATTTTAAGGCTCAGTCGTTTAAATAAACTGGTCCACCTCAGCTGTCCAAAAATTTGCAATAGACTGCAGTCGCTTGAATAATATTTACAAAAGTAATGGTCCGTATAATTGTGCTTATTTTATAATAAAGTACGGTTATTCAACCTGATATATCTTATCCCGATGGTTGCCACAGAGACAGTAGATGTATTTGTCTTGTGCGCATAGGCCACCTTTTGGTAAATTTCCTTGTATTAAATACCTAGTATATAGTATATTTACTTATCGTCCCTGATAACCGGATTGTATTGGCAGCAGGTTGTGGTCCGGTAGGACAAATATAGCCACGCACTGACTGACTACTTCAGAATCGACTACTTCAAAGCACAAGCAACAATCAAGCACTATACAAACACTTACAGTTTTGACGTTGCAACACCTTTTTCATAATGTGAGAGTGATTATGTTTGATTATGCATGACTGCGACATCTATAAGACTGGTAAAGTATGTATGCTACAATTTCATCAGGCCGGAAGCCTTGGCTTAATTTTTAGCGTGTGCGCTTACTAATCCTTATTCTATGTACCGCTTACCGGATCGAGTCCTCCTGTGACTCATCAGATATATGAGCTAGTCACACCTTGTGTCCCAGGTACTCGCGGGTGAGGGGGGGGGGGGGGGGGGGGGGGGGGAGGAGGGGGTAAGCAAGGTAAGCTTAAGTGTATAGTGGACAATCCAACGTCATATAAGTTAAATACCCGTTTAATCACTAATTTAATTTCTTATTCATAATTTAGTTTTATCAATACAATTGATAATTAAGTATGTACCCAGGGGGATATCGTTGAAACATTATTTACATTATCAATTTAACTCGAAACAAGATATCGTAACTCAGACACTTAAATGAAATTAGCTGTAGTGTATGACTGAATCACATGATGTGGCGCTGGCAGTCGTGTATACGTTTAAACGTGGTTTCGCGGAGGGATATTTTGTGTGAAATATGCTTGATTATGATATAAAACCCCATTAAAACAAACCAACAGGCAATTATGTTTAGGGATCGACTTGTCAATCGGCTATATGTCCATGCTAATTACACGACATGGACAAAAGTTCGTCTCCAAACGATTTGCGCGTGTTTACCATACAACACCAATACGTGGTATACTAACCAGACATCATGTGACCCTTAGATGGTTATTTAATATCATTAGGCTAATTGGATTGTGTAACCCTATCCTAACAAAATGACATTTTTATAGTATCTCAAACGTTTACCGTCTGCGGTTGTTTATGTCAGGCCTTTTCTAGATATGTGGTAGTGGGGACCACCGATTATTTGTACAACCAAGTGGAAAATTGTCCTTCTGGAGGACAGAGCGATTGTATTATTTCAATTTGAATCAGCCAAAAGGGATAGAAATTCTTCAACGTTAATATTTGTCAGTGTACGCTATGTTGACGATCCGAGATAATTCAATCACACTTTAACATGTCTTTAGACAACTCAAACACGGAAATAATCTCGTCTCCAAATGACCTTTTGTCACAATGTATGGTCGTCCATGGTAGTGGATGTTCTTTCTGGATAATTTGATGGATGTCTGTGCTGCTTGGATTAAGTCATTAGCTTGAAATTGTTTTTTTATGAGACGGGGTTGCTCACTTACAGCCAAATGAATCGTCTGAGATAGAAAGACAAAGAATAATCAGTTGACAGTCGTATATATTTTTGAAATACAGAATAGAGACGAGCCGTCATACTAGTGAAATTAACTTAACTACAAGGTAAACGCATATGGAATGAATTAATCAATCAGAAAATGGTAAATATTGACGTGGACTGCGTTTTGACAAATATGATCTAGTTTGGAAGGATACAAAAGACCATAACGAGTGGAAAAGCGGCCATGCTGTGGATTAGTTACATTTACAGGTCACATGTACGACACGCTTTTCCAAAAAAGTTGTCCATTTATTGCTTTTTTATTCTTGTTATATTTTTTACCCTGGTATCTTTAAAATGCCATACCAAGAAATCCGACATGGGTTGATGATATATCTCATGGCAGCAATATTTCCTATATTTTGTATCAAAATCTTATCATTTTACGTTTTGAACATCCCTACTAATGAAATAAATATACATTGTCCAAATATTTTTAGTATAAATATGATTTTGTGCGATATTATTTTGCTTTTTTTGTTTTATAGCACCTATCAAACGGTCGACAGTAGGACCGATGGCAAGGGAGTCTCAAGAAGGTTTGTTATCGATGTGTTGTCAATCAGGCTTTGATATGAGGTTACTTGTTTCGGTGGATATCTCCTCACGGCTGATGGTCTACAGAAGTAACGCTGATGTGTTAATTTGACAGAATTCATCTCCTTGACTTTTTAAAATTTGTTTGTGATGTTTTGTATTTTTGTCCGTCGTCATATAAGTAAAAACCCTTGAGTACGACGTTAAACACCAATCAAACAAACAAACAAATCTTAAATTTGTTTTGTAATATCGTTTGCAGAGTATTGGAATTCATTATAAATGGTAGTTTATATAATTTGTATGTAGACATTTTGGAATATTAACTATTTTTTAATAAATGTATTCAACCAAGCATGGGCCACAATATAAAAAAATATGTTTTCAAGCACGATGGTGATTTTGTTGATGTGACCTTCATTAAAGAAAAGTCTCATGTTCGCCCGATAAAAGACGCATGGTCAGCCGAAAAATTGTTTTTTGCTTGTTTTTTGTTAGGCGCTAGTTAAATTCTAAAAAAATTATACTGGATTTTCACAAGAAGCATAGGTTATACAATGTTTCGACAATTTCATTCCAAGGTCTATATGCTGAGTGGAAGTTTTGAAATAAAAATATTGAATTTAAATTTTATTCCAGAAAATTACAATTTAGGTGGTGGCACTACGCAAACCATTCACAGCGACTTGAAATTATGATCGGTGAAAGTCCACTTTTACTAATGAAATTTATTTTAACCTACTAAAAATCATCGACAATAACTTTTGCAGAAATATTTCTGTGCTTTTTTTTCCAAAAAAAAGGTGCACAAAAATACCACTGTAATTCGTGATGTAAAAAATAGCAAACCTCTTGAGTTTAAAATCGGATTTTCTACATATTCAGCTAAGTGCTCGCAAGCTTATTTAACTTCTGTTTTGAGGTTCCCAGTTGACGAGCCAAGTTCTTCATGAATTCCACAATGTTTTGCTACTTTCTTGAACCACCGGTAAAAAAATAGTTCACATGCTTGTTTCTCCAGTTTGCATTTGTCAATGAACGATGATAATAGTGTTTTCTTGCAAGCATATTTATCATATGTAAAAACATACAGTATTATATATGTAGTGTTGTTTATCGTCGATTGCAAAGTACATTTACATTTACATTTGTACAGTACATTATTAGTATACGTATTTAAAAAGAACATCAATTGTTTTAATGTCTTCTACCATTGTATATATACTCCAATTACATATATAATTTAGATTATGATTGTATTTGTCGAATGTCTTGGACGGTAAGCTTTCAACAAGGCTGAAACGTCTACATGTACAGTTAACCAGTTTTCAGGAAGAATGGCCGGTACTTCAACTGGTCAGCTTAATTAAGAGACAATTTAGCGTTTATGTCTGTCGGTGTAATGACCAATTTATTGATTGTCTCTGTTCAATTTGTCTCACTTCAGTTTACCTTCAGACGACAGAAACAGGATTAACTCTCTGTCCATTTGACCTGTTTCTATTTCCGTAACTTGATATCTCCTTGGGCGCCAGACTCTGGATTGCCATTGTTAGACTAATTTATATTTAACGTTCTGGAGCAACAGGACGAGTACATCCACTACATTCGAATCATGCCTTGTATTAGTTCCTAATTACATAGTGGATTTCTTCAGGGACATCTACAGTGGCCCTCACCTTTCAAGAGATTCAAGTACAAATGACGTATAATGTAAACACATATAACAAGGTACCAACAGTGTGCAATACGATGGGCAATATTTTTCGGAAATTTAAATTTTAATCTCACATCATTTACTTATGTGTGGGTTAAATCAGAGATCTTGAATTGAAAATATCAGAAAAATATCAAATGAAATATTAAATGATTATTTTCCTTGTTTTATTGATTGATAAGTTACGCCATATTCAGCGGGTTTCCAGCTACGCTGTGGCGTAGAACAATTGATATAATCCATATATACTGTAATAAATAACATTTGTAGCCAGAGGCACCCTTGGCATTTAACATCAAAAAGAAAAAAAAAATAAACTGTAAAAGACTAACATAGTTATTAAATTTGTTGTTAAAAAGTATTTCATTTTACTCCTAAAAATTGTAAAAGGTGCGTTTAACACTGTAGGTTCTGCTAGGTTTCAACCGTGGGTACAGATATTTACCAGATTGCAGATACTCGCCAAGCGGACGCCCACGAGATGTAGGAGGAGATACTTTTCTGTGAACATCGTCATACCTATGGCAAACAGCAACATTTGTCTCCATTCAAAACAAGGAAGAAGATTTCAACCTGTCACTCAAGACATGATGTTTTCGACTGCTTCATTAAGTCAATTGTAGTCAATCATTTTCAGCATTGAAAACTGCTGGCTTTAGACATGACACTCAATACGCCCACAAAAAATTTACCTTTGGCATTCACCTTTTTAACAATATAGGATAAATATAATTACTAATAACCGAATAAATTTCACGACTTTTTCTTCCTAGCAGCTGCTCAGGATTAAAATAATCTACCTGAACATGTCAAACGATCTATTTAACATAATTTGGAACAGACTGGACACGTTGTCGTTGATGGCATTAACATGGACCTGTTGCGCATTATTTCTTGTTTTGTGAATTTTTGTGATAATATCAGACTATTGTTGTTACAAAATTAGTATGATCTGGTACAAAATATGACGATGCAATAACTGTTTACACTTTTTCTATGGAATAAAAAAAATGACAAAAGCCGAAAATGTTAAACTTTATGATGTGATGGAGTTAATCACCACCTCCAAGAGATTCTTGTAATTTGTAGACTTTTACTTCAAACCTGAAAAAAAAAAATTTGTAAAATATAATTTTGCAAATGGTGGATTTCGATCTCACTCAATGTTTTTTTTTTTTGTTGCGTATACCGTTTGTTTCATATCATTGTAAGATTGTACGCAAAGAGTTGATGAGCCAGTGGATGTTGGGGTGTAACGTAAACCTTTATAATATCTATATTGTGACACGTTTTTTGTACTTAATCAAACACGGATGAAACAGAGACAAATGACTAGCTACTTGTGTATCTGATAAAGTAACTATTACTTCAAAAATCTAAAACGGGAGAATTGTGGTTCTGTTTATCAAGTGTCAGAATTATCCAACCTCGGAGTAAGAAAATCTGATTTTATTTTATCTGAGATCTCCTTCAAGAGGTATTTGTATACATATTGTGTGAAAGTCTATCGTGTTGGAAGAATATTCTTTGTTCCAACTTGGGTCGACACTTTGGAGCTAATAGCAGTACATATCTGTTCTGTGTAAAAAACAATTGCATCATGTGATTCTCTTGTGGGTTGTTGCTCTGTTCACTTATGCACACTCTCAAATAAATGTAAGTGAAATAACCTTAAATATGGCGTTGAATAACAATCAAGCAAAAAAGCCAAAGTTCCTGATTTGGGTAATAAGCAAGACTTGACGAGCATTACCTTTTTGGATTATAAATAGTAACGTCGGATATTCTGCTGACTACTAATTGATAGGGACAAGAAATTTCAAATTACCCTTCAAAAAGGTAAACATAAAAATATTACATTAGGTTCCGAGAAAATGCTATCGATTCCTGAAGTTTGACAATAGACCACGCGGTAATCGTCCAGTCTCAATATTGGTACTATACGTTTCCCATGATACAAACTCGGCCATCTATTACTTGATATGAAAATCAATATAATATTTTCGATTCCTACAAAAAATGCAACAGGAAGCCTAACGTTTAAGTTGTAAAGCATCTTATTCTTAGAAAATTACGCGCAATTTAGCCATTTGTAATGCAGACACAAAAACTTTCAACGGAAAGCATTTTTTTTTTTAAATAAAAGGAATTTCGTTGCCATTCACGGTGTCTGAGCCAGTGGTTAAATTGTAAGCTTGTCAGCCTACTGATCTTACTTCGAACAGAATGAAATCTATTTTTCAGAAACTCAGTTCTTGATTGCTTGCTTTGTGTAATCTTTTGGAGATGGCAACAAATCGGCGCTAGACCCTCTCTTGCTCACCTGTTCGTTAATCCTTGGAATATATCACTTTATTGCATTGAGTAAATCTTTCGTACAGAACCCAGACAAACTGATAATTCATTTTCTTAATCTTCTACTCGATGTCGTCTTTGTCGCTGTTAGTCTAGACCAAGCTCTTAGACAAACAAGCAGCCAACAATTGATTTGGAATCTTCTCTTTTTGTCCATATCGATAGCTTGTTGAGCAATAGCTCGACACGGCATAATCTCGTTTGAGCGAGAAAGATTGAAATTTCTCTACGACTTAGTTCTATATATGACGCCATTCACATGTACAACTGATTTTGACTTGCAAGACAAATAAAAGCTAAGTGGGAATAATACTGGGATCAGTCTAGGGATATTTGGACAAGATAGGCAAGATTTTAAACAAGTACTGTGACAAAGATATTTTGGACTATATGAAAACCCATACGGACTTAGCAGGCATTCACAGTCCTCATCTTGGAAATTGCCCCTTAAGGACTCGCCTTAACCTACGTTTTAAGAGTAAAGCCATAATTTCGATATTTTCACATGGTATGTGCCTTTTTTGCATCTGTTAAGATTTTAATGGGATATTTGCTGCCTATGTTTGTTCGAATTATGCAAAACAGACGCCATAACTGGACTTTAATACATGTATAGATGTGAACTATGAGTATATACGGTTTATATAAAACAGTTTTCCATACACAGTTGCCTCACCACGGCTCATATATGGTTTTAACCAATGTAGGACAATACCACGGCTCAGCTATCTAAACCTTGTCACTCGTCAGTCATATCTTCCAGAAAAATTCGTGTCATTAACGAGATTGTTGGTTTCCAGCAGGTAGCATTTCAGCCTGAATGAACCCCATCCTTGTATCGGCAGCGACCTTGTCAGAACCTCGACGAAAGCAGACATTTCGTTCACTGCAGACTTCGCCGATGGGCGGTGGTTCTCGTGGTGCTCTTCCTCCTTTTAATATCAGGTTCGTGACTCCGTTGCAGTGGTTAGGGCATCGGCTCACTTATCCTGTATTCATGTATCGCTCTCCCGGCCATGGCCTCCTATCGACCTTAATTCTAACACAAAATGTATTTAAGACAGAGTGAGATATTGAAAATCCGTTGACGTATAATTGAAATACCGCTTAGTACGATGTTAAACTCCAGTCATAAACCTTTTAACACCAAACAATATCAATTGAAAATCTGCAAAGAAAGCCAATGTCCATCAAACAAAGAAAAACAATCATTTCGTTGTAAGTCAGAGAATTTATGAAACAAAAAAAGATTCTTCACAGGAAAAACACTGCTTTTACGATTTAAATAGCATTAATTTGAGTGGTTGATGATCATATTTTGTTTTATGTCGTGTAAAATCTATTTACTGATATATATGTTTAATATATGAAAGATATATATTGGTCGTCAAATAATATAAAAAAGATAAAATCAAATTGGAATATGTGTATGCTTTAAAAATGAGATATTTTGTGTATTTTTGTTGTTGCATTATTATTACATTTAATAACAATCAAGCAAAAGAGCCATAGTTCAGGATTTGGGTAATAAGCAAAACTTGACGAGCCTTACCTTTTTGGATTATAAATGGTAACGTCGGATCTTCTGCTGACTACTAATTGATAGGGAAAAGAAATTTCAAATTACCCTTCAAAAAGGTAAACATAAAAATATTACATTAGTTTCCGAGAAAATGCTATCGTTTGTTTATGATTCGTGAATTTTGACAATAAAATCGTTCAGTGTCAGTATTGGTACTGTACGTATTCCATGATACAAACTCGGCCATCTATTACTGGATATGAAAATCAATATAATATTTTCGATTCCTACAAAAAATACAACAGAAAGTCTAACGTTTAAGTTGTAAAGCATCTTATCCTTAGGAAATTAAGATACGTGCAATTTAGCCATTTGTAATGCAGACGCAAAAACTTTCAAGGTAAATGTTTTGTTTTTTTCAATAAAAGAAATTTAGTTGCCATTTACGGTGCCGGAGCCAGTGGTTAAATTGTAAGCTTGTCAGCCTTCTGATCTTACTTCGAACAGAATGAAATCTGTATTTCATAAACTCAGTTCTTGATTGCTTGCTTTGTGTAGTTTTTTGGACAGAAAATCAAATCCGGGCTAGACCCTCTCTTGCTCACCTGTTCGTTATTCCTGGGAATATATCACTTTATTGTATTGAGTAAATCTTTCGTACATAGGCCAGAAAAGAGTAAAAACTGATAATTCATTTTCTCAATCTTCTACTCAATATCTCTTTTGTCGATGTAAGTCTAGACCTGGCACTTAGACAAACAGGCAGTTCAACAATTGATTTGGTATATTTTCTGTTTGTCCCTGTCGATAGCTTGTTGGGCAATAGCTCGACACGGCATAATCCCGTTTGAGCGAGAAAGCTTGGAATTTCTCTACGACTTAGTTCTATATATGACGCCAGATTCACAAGTACAACTGATTTTAACTTGCTAGACAGACAAAAGCTACGTGGGAATAATACTGAGATCAGTCGAGGGATATTTGGACAAGATAGTCAAGATTTTATACTAGTATTGTGACCGTTATGACAATCGATAAAATAAACAGTTTAATCACTTGACACATCGTAACCTTATTGTGACAACTCCGGTACCGCCAAGGATTTCAGTCAAACACCAACAATAACCATACTGAATACAAAAATACTTTGGAATATATGGAAACCCGGACGGACTAGCATGCATTCACGGTTTTCACATTGAAAATTTCCTCTTAAAGACTTGCCTTAACCTGCGTTTTAAGAGTTTAACAATAACTTCGAAATTTCCCGTGGTATGTGCCCTTTTCCATCTCTGTTAAGATTTTAATGGAATATTTGCTGCTGATGTTTGTTCGAATTATGCGAAATAGTCGCCATAACTGGACTTTAATACCTGCATAGATGTGAACTAGGAGTTTATACCGTAAAAATATTGTTCCATACACAGTTGCCTCACCAAAGCTCAGATATGGTGTAGGACGATACCAACGCTCAACTATTTAAACCTTGTCACTTGTCAGACATATCTTTCAATAAAATTCGTGTCATTCATGATATTGTTGGGTTTCAGCAGGTAGCATTTCAGCCTGAATGAATCCCATGGTTGTATCAGCAGTGACCTTGTGAGAACCTCGATGTAAGCATAAATTTCGTTCACTGCTGACTTAGTCGAATGACGGTGGTTCTCGTAGGGCTCTCTCTCATTTTAATATCGGGTTGGTGACTCTCTTGCATTGGTTAGTTCATCGGGTCAATTATCCTCTTTTGGTGTACCGCTCTCTCGACCATGTCCTCATGTCAACCTCAATTCTAACACAAAATGTATTTAAGACAGAGTGAGATATTGAAAATGCTTTGACGTATAATTGAAATACCGCTTAGTACGATGTTAAACCCCAGTCAAGCAAACCTTCTAATACAAAACGATTGCAATTGAAAGTCTGCAAAGAAAGCCAACGACCATCAAACAAAGAAAAGCAATAATTTTGTTGTAAGGCAGAGAATTGATGAAACAAAAAAAGAGTTTTCCCAAGAAAAACGCTGTGCTTTTACGATTTGAATTGCAAAGTTGGGATTTCATTAATTTAAGTGGTTGATGATCTTATTTAGTATTATTTCGTGTAAAATTTATTTACTGATCAAATAATATAAAAATATGAAATCGAATTGGACTATGTGTATGCTTTAAAAATGAGATATTTTGTGCATTTTTGTTGATTCATTACTATAAAAGTTATTTCAATTCACTTTTCACAGTGTATATAAATGAACAAATGTCTAAAGATTCAAATGTTTCAATTATGAAAAGGGTATAAATGAATACATTAAGCTTTACTAATTTAAGGATTATATATTTATGAGTATACTCCCAGGAGTGTGGAGCATAATATATTTCACTTATCCATATTTACGTAAATTGCAACCCAATAAACAAGGGCTACGTGTACAATGGTTGCCATTCTATTGGTACATTGCGTCCTTTCCTCATGATTATAAGCAGGATTAAATGCAAATGGTAACCAGCCAATCTACTTATTTGCCACCATTCTTTTTGACACCCAAAGGTAGAAGACAGAATCGGGACACATACCTGTATTCGCTTGTCTTTATGAATTATGTACTTAAACAGCCTTAATATGTTCAAGCAACGTCTAAATATAAATTTGAGTAAACATATGATGACAGTATTTTTCTCTGTTTCGGTTGATTGATTGATTGAAGTTTTACGTCGTTTTAAGTAAAGACAGCAACGCTATTCTTCGAACAAACTGCACTTAGTCAGAGGGCCACTGTGTTGGGAAAAGCAGAACAAATTACCTCAAAGCTCACCCTTGGCAATATTTCGGGTACCCCGATATCGATAAGTTGACAATCAAGTCCGTGCTCCTGAGGTAAAGTAGTTGAAGTGTCACTAAGTTAATTATTTCACGGACCAGTTGTCAAATTACCAAGTTAAGATCATATGTCTTTTGACTGTAATATTGTGGCGCTAATCGATGTTTTCGTGTTTTGAACTGTGGTATAAGGGATGCATCATATAAGGCGGCCATTCCTTAACATTTCGTTGTGTACGTGACTTAACTGTATTATAAGTTAAATTTAGTCTGAACGAGTTTTTTGGTTTTGAATCTTCAGCAGACGTGTTTTTTCGTGAAACCCATGGGTTTGGGGGCTGGTAACACGAACGAATGTCTGCTTTAATTCCCTGGGTTAGTCTTTAAGCTATGCCGTTGTCTATCCTTCTTATATAAGTCTCAGGGAAATGTATTATTAAAGTGGGCATTTAACCCTTTAGTGAAATCGCAAAAAGATAAATGTATACGGATCCAGGGACAGATAAATTGTTTGTTTGTTTCGGGTTTAAAGGTTTTTTGGCTTACCTGGCCGCGTGTTAGCACAACGGGTAACGGACACCACCCCCAACATCACTGTCATCAAACAAAGACATTACCGGACAAATAGAGGACATTTACAGGACAATACATACATCACAAACTGATCTGTTTCCGATTCCTCTGCAGCTCTGAAAGCACCAGGAAGCTCCTTCCAAGCATCCACAGGGACTGATAAATAAGCGGACTATTTCAAATGACCTACATATTGTCCTGATTCCCTTAGAACAATAAAGTTTTCCGTCATCCAATTGACTGACATACCGTCACATGAGTTAAATAACCGAACGTAAGGTGTTGAACAAATATCAAAGGCAAAAAAATTGCCATGCTGACTAAACTCAAGTAAGTGTGGGTCAATTGTTCAGATGTCAATTTGGGCAACGACGGGACAAAACCAAAATGTGGTTTGTCCCCAAAAGATTCGTCTGTCTCTCGTATCCTTGTCGCCCATCAAAAAAAGTATATCCGAGCATATTTTTTTGCGCTAAGTCTATTGTTGTTGTAACAATGTAGTAGGAGTTGTTGCAGTTGCAAAGTTATGTTGTCTATAGTATCGTTACATTGTCGTTGACACTAGGCACGGCGTATGGTCAAGTTAATTTTCAAAATAGTGCATACTACAGAAATTACAACTTTATAGTGCATTGACCAGCCATATCCTCGTTATATCTGATTGGACGGATGTTTGCACCGATAGCAGCTTAGTTATTGTAATGTACCATGTGTGTGGTTGGCCTATCATGTATGTAAGGATAAGCAAGGCGTTCGCCTCACTTCCTCTCTTGCCAAACAGTAAGTATTTTCTTGCGGATTACCACACTCGTTAGCGTTCGATTTTTCTTTAACTTAAATGCAGAAATTGTATTATAATTGTATTTTGTCACGATCAATAATATTTGAGAAATAAGTGACAACATGAAGCAATAATAAGTCACATTGGCTTGCTTTTTGTAATTTCTCAATACAAATTAATGCTTAAATTAAGATCAAGCCTTCCGGAAACTCCTCTAGAATATTAAATACCTCGTGTACATTTGCTTTGCTCTGATTGGTCGAAAACACAACACGTGACATTAAACAAAACGCATGCTCTCGATTCACTGCTGATACTTGTGTGACACGCTGGAGAGTGGGATTTTTAAGCTTATGGCCATCATCTATATGCACCACGCGTTATACATTAAAGCAGATTACACTTAGTCAGTTAGCAGTGGTCTTTTGTGAAGCCGAGTCAGACCTTTCTCGTTGAAGGCTCGATGAACGTTAATGTCTCGAGTTGACAAATCAAGACGCTTCGTTTTGAAACAGGCAGTATTTGTATGCAAACAGAAAAAACAAAGGCTACAGAAATCTCTATTATATATAATATTCAATTCACACTTCAACTAAATATTACTGAGTTACAATGTACAAATTTATGCGTAGTTGGACTACAGATAGAATAAAATGTACACGATAGATCCAAAAACAAATTGTTTGCTTCTCGGAATAAATAAATTTGACTGAAAACAAAAATAGTTACTACTTCAGTGCAGCACATGTTTTTTTTTAAGAACCCTTTTAGAAGGATTCTATGATGCAGTAAATTTTCCACAAACACGAAATACATTCATAACGCTTAAGACAGTAATTGTACTTTAGAGAAGACGAATTCTTACAATGGTTTAATCAAATCTGTAAGCCTGTGGGTAATATTTTACATTTCGCTGATGACGATGAGTTAACTTAAGCATCAGTAATATGTTATTACCCGACTTAGCGTCTCTTTGACATAGTTCAGTATATACGATTTTTTTAATAGACACAATAACTTGAAAATTTAAGGCTATATTCGAGATACGCTACAGGAAAGACAAACCGGCTTTGAATTAGTATTTGTCTTTAGATCTGCTATCAAACCCATGTTCTGTAGACTTAATTTTATCAATTTTTTTTAAGGAATTTCCAGAATTCCCTAAAGGCATACAAGCTACAGCTAAGCGTGTTCATGATACGTGCTATAAATATCCGACATTGAACAAGCAGTCCCGAATAATTCTAAACATTTAAAAGATCGTGCCAAGCACGCCATTCGAGCCGTAAATTGCGTCTCAAATAATGAAAAACTTATAACTGATATTACAGAGCGGGATTTTATTATTCCCAATACTACCTGTTCTCTTTACCATTTTGTCATGAAATGGCTACATACGAAGTGAAAAGATTTTTGGATATTCAAGTTTGATGGTGTAATTATTCTATTGTAACAATCGATAGATTTGAAACCGAATACCGAGTTATGGACTCCTTTACTTTTCGAATTACTGTCATATATCGTTTCATTCGGCACTGTGCCAAGATTTAAGTTTGAAAAAGATGTACGGAAGGAGAAAATTTGTCAAACATTATATTTTTAATCAGATGCACATTTTAACCGTACGATTTGCAGTAATGCTCTTTTTACCAGTCTTAGATGTTATGGTTGGTAGCGTTTTTCGTCCAGACCACACACAATATCGTACTGTAGACTAATCATATTAATTCGTTTCGTTTAACCACACGCTTAGAATACACAATTATTAAACCGCCAACGTTTGAAGTTTTTTGAAAGGATTCCGAAAACACCGGTAGATTACAGAGGGCAGTGCATACAGCATTCAGGAAGACATCCAATCATTTTGATCAGATCTATGTGAGATACGGCTATGTTCCCACAGTATACAGTACATGGAAATAAAATAAACGGTAGACATACTTTCTATTTTAAAGAGCCATAACAGTTCAAAAACAAAGCAATGAAATTGTGTCTAATGGCATTTTACTCCAATTCCGACTCTGATTCAGTCATAGGGAGTGGTAATAAAAATGCTCAAAAGAGGTAAAGCCCTTGTCGCTATGTCCCCTTAAAGAACTAATCTTGGATCAATGTCATCTCTGTAGACAAGGACTAGAGTCTCTGAGGACATAGTGAACGATTTATGTTATAAATCAAGGGAAACCATGTATCCAGTCAGATGAATAAACGATACCCCGCGTTTTAGCTTTATTGTACGAAACTCAATACAGAGTAATAAAAAGTATACACAAAATGTTATGTACAGATTGGACGTATAAAAGATTATATCAAAAGCGCGGTATCTGGAAACTTCCGACTTGTTGAACATACAATACAAAATATGACAAAAAGGCGAGTTTGGCCTACAGCATGGGTATGTACGTACAGGCCAAATGGGAGCGAGGGCCAAGAAGAGGGTGAATGACTTTTGAGAAGTGCATATTATGGTATGTCCGTCTCCTGGAATTGGCCCATCCCTCCGCCCTTAGTTTTTTTTAACTGTGGACAAAATTACAATAGTATGGACACCTTTATTTTTGAACGGTAATCTTTTCGATGATTATTCGGTTCGGTGTTTACCCAGAGTGGTAAGACATGTTCGACAAATGCTTTTCTTCTAGTGAGGCATACATATAGAAAAGCATTAGAATAGTGTCCATTTCGTTTTGTTTTTATTACAGTATTGCTCAAATACACGCAATGAACTATTTTATTAACCTTTATCAATCACTTGTTCGATAAATCAACTCGGTTATCGCATTTGACGGACGATTGGTTTAAATAAATTTTAAGTATTACGTATATCCCATTAATAAGAAAAATGACAGGGAATAACATGCTGATGATGGCCTGTGTGGTTGATATTTTAACGAGAAAGATGCTTTATTTCTTCAGTTAGTCCAATTGTCAGAAACCATATCGACCAACGCAATGTGCCAGTAAATTATATGTCAATTATACTATATGTTCACGCCAAGACATAGCAGAAATACCGCTGAATGTGTTGACAAAAATATTGAACCAATTAAATAAATCAATTGATCAATCGAAAGCATGACTGAGTTACAATGTACAACATAATGTGTGTTTTAAGAAAAGATGAATAGAATATATAGTTTACATCCAAAGCAGGTTGTTAAGCGTTTCAGAACTGTGAATTATATTTAAATATCATGAACTGGATTTGTTTTTGATAAAGATGATTTAGCCGAAATATCACCTATGTCTTGTTACTTAACTTAGCGTTTCTTTGATGTAGGTGTGTACTGATGGTTTTTTTATTTTAAAAAAAGTCAAAGACGGTATTTGAGATACACCACAGAAAAGACAAACTGGCATTAAATAAATATTTTTCTTAAGATCTGTAATCAAATCCACGATCTGTGGATTCATTTTAGTTTCACCGATTTTTTTATAATGAATTAAAGACCGGAATCCCCTAAAGGCATACAAACTACAGCTAAACGTGTTCCAGATATATGCTTTAAATGTCCGATATAATAAAAGCAGCCCCAAATAATTATAAACACTCAACCGAAGAAATTGCTGAGCACGCCATTCGAGCCTTGAATTAGACTGATGTAATAACAAATTTATAAACGATATTACAGAGCAGGATTCTATCACTCCCAATACAACCATTTCCCTTTCCCAGTTTGTCATGAAATGGCTACATAGGAAGTGAGTAGTTTTTGGGTAATGAAATTTTATGGTGAAATGATTTAATTTTAACAATCAACAGACAAGAAACTGAATAAGACTTTAAGTGCTTTTTGTATTAACAGCTTAACTTCAGTCGAAATTTGATGACAGTTGTCGCTTTATCTGTTTCTGCACCAAGGGTCAAATTGGAACAGGATATAGAAGGTGTCAAAACGTGTTTTTCCGCAGATATGTGAATGATAATTTGGTGTAAATACTTCATACAGAAGTATCCCCAGAATTCAGGAAAGGGCCTTTGATGATGTAGCGCCCCTTTGACCTGAGACCCAAACGTTATCTCGGCAGCCTTTGGTCCGTCCAGATCTTTGTGCTATAGTCAATTTGTAGACAAGGGTTGGCAAGGAGCTCTCTGTTGCTCTGAATATACAATTGACGACAATTAAACAAAAAATTGGTTGCAAGATCACAATAACATTATCAAAAAAGAATTCTAATACAATTTCTCGTTTTAATCGGTAGTTTGTTCGTTAGATAATGATTGTCTATTTCACACTGTTCCCTGCCTAATTACGTTGGAAATCAGGGATCAAAACTCGCCATGACCACCCTCGCGATTACCGGAGCCACATGGTGTGACTCACCATATACCTGATCGTCAAAGTACGGACTTGTATGACCACATGGACGAGACATCGGGGTATGATTAGTAAGCGCACACTAACTAATAACACACGCTCGGGGCCAAATCAGTTTTTAAACGGTTTGCTTATTTTATCTGCCTATCTATTATCGAGATTTAGATCTATTTATAAATTTGTCTCTGGAAATATCTACATTATGAGGTGATTAACCGACATCCCTATAGGGTGATGACTTTTTTGAAATATTTGTTTTGATGTATCCGTCTTCTGGAAGTGTTAATCTTTCCATCGTTATTTTTGCAAAATTGCAATACTTTGGCCACGTTTACCGTACAAAGATTATACAGACCAGTGTTTACCCTGGTCTAATAAAAATACCCAGACTGGCAAGACGTTATTGACAAATGCTTTTCTTCCAGTCAAGCATGTATAATGCAAACATAAGACTGGTGTCGATTCAGTTTTATTATCGCACTAATGTTGGATTTGACGCACTGAACTGTTTTATATGTACCTCTATATGTCACATGTTCGATAAATCAACTCCGTTGTCCAATTTCACGGGCGGTGGATTTAAATAAATTTTTAGTTTTTTGTACCTAAACGTAGTAAAGAAAACGATAGGCTGATGTTGGCTTGTGTGGGAGACGTTTTGACGAGAGCAATGCTTTATTTCTTTGTTTGGTCCAATGGTCAGAAAACATATCGACCAACGTCATAGGCCAGTCATGCATGTGCATTTTAAGTCACACAGATGTTGTATATCACCTTTTATTTTCTCACTTGTGCTGGTTTAACACAATTAACACTATTATTGCTACCTGTATATTACCTGGTTCAATGACATGCTTTAATAAGCGGAAATTAGTATGAAGTGTATTTTTAAATAGGTTCAGTGGCAATTGTTTTAAGTCATACACATGGGAATTTCACTTGTGTGTTAGCGGATTGTCAAGTTCTCGTTCTGTCTTATTTATCCATGGAGGGAAACCGATAGGATATCTAAACACTCTCTCTGCTTAACTCCACATCATGTGTTTCATAACATGTGCTTGAAACCAATGATTATTTATAAAGATTGTATTGATCCAGAAGAACATTATGCTAATCAAATCACCAATATTGACAATTTGTGCTACATCAAACTATTTTTAATTCTCGTTTTACATTTCGTTGCGGATGAGAGTGTGTGTGTGATTGTTGTTTCTTTGTCTAGCGCGTGTATTGTGTTAGACCAAAGAGCCAATTCGCTTCTTTTTTGACTGTCTGTTTGTCTGCTTGGTGTAT
Organism: Mopalia muscosa; assembly: GCA_031763545.1. NCBI lineage: Eukaryota > Metazoa > Mollusca > Polyplacophora > Chitonida > Mopaliidae > Mopalia > Mopalia muscosa. The sequence continues at coordinate 3,564 of JARFOD010087806.1, read as the reverse complement.
AACGACGTGATTAAGGAAATTAATTTATATGACGACGGATTGTCCACTTCAATTCGGTGGAAAACCGGGGGGAAACCTCGTAACACTCGCCAACAGTCCGGCAGTTTTAGATGTAGCTGTCATAGTATTAGCAGCCAGAGTAAACACCGTTCCTCGACACTTTAATCTTGCTTTGAACATCAATTCCTCTCCGTTATTATCAATGGGGCGCAGCGATTTCCGATTCGTGCTTTACCATGAATTATGTTAACTCAAAAGTGATAAATATTCAATTGGTTAAAACGTTTACTGATACCAGTATGAATTCAAACGTATTAAGCTCTTTCTGAATAACTCACGTTGGTCGTGTCTTTGCATGAAGTCAGTAGTCTTAGCTGTATTTCTCACTGACGACTTTTTGGGGAAGTTTTCTACTGCAAATATTTTTACGGCGTAAGAGTAGCTACCGACGTTACAATTAGCGTCAGTCAGCGGAAAGCAATTGAAAAAAAAACAAGTGAAAATAATAATGAATAATGCATTTATCTAACGTGGTTTTTGTTGCTGCTTAAATTGAGTCTATAAAGATAACTACAAGCTAATGTGTCAATTTAAGAGTGAGATTAGTGAAAATAATTATTTAGTATAAGAAAGTGGCTTAATGATAAAGAATGTATCTCGATGTGCCTGTCCGAATCAAATTGGGACAGTTTGGTTTACATTTAATTACACATGACGGCCCAAAGCTTTTATCATTTGAATTTAAGGAATAATAATATTTTTCGTGTGTTTTGTGGAGACGAAGTGTATTGTGTGATATATTCATTTCATTCAAACTTTTACTCTGTCCAGTTAACGTAAAAGCCGTGTCCAGATAATACACATTTCCACGCCGAATATTCAATTGACATACCTGTATATGCTTTGTGAGTTTTCTTGTCCAAGATGCATTTATTACACGCTAAAGTATATGTTGACGCCAATGAATACTGACACTGTGTTGGAATTTAACGCTTGAGGATTACTATTATACTACCTTAAATGGTGCTTCAACATCTAGGTACATTGTACAGTGCATGCTGTTTTTTAATCGATCATTTGTAATTTACTATCACACTGTGCTTATCTGTACGCGGGATTAGTATTTTTTCTTCACTGATAAATACTGTATTTTTTGGTTAACATCATTTGCGTTCATGTCATTGGAAATATTGCAATATTTACTTTCGATAGATATATGGAAGCCTGGAGCCACAAATACTGGTGAATCCCCGCATCAAGTAATATATACGGCAACATATCTGTTTGTTTGTTTGATTGGGGTTTAACGCCATACTCAAGGGTATTTCATTTTAAGGACTACGTGCCAGTCCAATAGGTGGAGGAAACCCCCCTTGATACACTGGCAACAAAGACAAAACGGGACAAATACAGGACGCAATACAGACACCAAAAACAGATCGGTTTCCTGTCTGTTTCACTTTAGCTCTGATAGCACCAGGGCAACATGAAGCTCCCTCCCTCCAACCACCCACTATAAGACAAAAGATGATTCACTTCTATCCTTATCAAGTATAAAACCCACGTTATATATTTGAATGTATAGTTACTAGTTGAAGTTTTGTTAATTTCGTTCTTTATTCGTGATATACAATGATCACAATAATTTACCAATAACATTTCTTGGTTTTATTTCTGATGATCATCAATGTCAATATTGAATTTACTCATAACAGAGAACGTTCGCTTTAGTTAATTTTTAACTGATAAACAGGAATAATTTCTGCATATTATGTTATCTTATAGACATTTCAGAATATGGTATTTTCTTTCTAGTCTGTAATACCAAAAGACATTTCGAAAAACAATGTTAGACAATATCTAGGGTCACGACATCGCTTGATTTGATGTGGCATGAAATTGAAAAACTGAGTTGACCTAACGAAGCCTATAAAACGCGAGGGATATAATAATGGTATAAATGGCAGAGTTCACTGGGTTAAATCTAATGTCGGACATAAAACTAGATTTACACCCTCATTGTACCTTGGAGGCACCGCGCATTACAGAGACAAGGTTGCATACACTTCCCTGACAAGTGTAGATCGATATCTCCCCAACATCATCGGCACCTGGACACCATGTTTACAACCCAATTAGAAGAATATATTATGATCAATAGAAGTGGGCAACAGCGATGCATATTAAAAATAAACCTTCAAGGCATTGAACACAGCTATTTACAGCACAAAGATGAAAACAAAACAAAAATAGCATAAAACACGATATCAATATACATACAGCGAGGTAATTTTCAGAACATTTTGGAATTTGGATAGATGTGATAAAGATGTCGAACTTAAAAGGCCATGTGAATACACCATAAACGAAGTCGTGTTCGAACGTGTCCACGTGTAATCTATATACCGTAGATTCAAGCAAAATAGTTTTCTCTTCTATACAAATACATATTTTGTGCGAAGTTTTTAATTGACATGCAAAACCATTATATACAATACAAAGATAAAAACAGACCATATATTTGCAGGATTTGGGATATATACATATATATATACAATAAAGTTTGAAAATGTTGCATTTCTCGTCAATAATATTATATGACTGCTTAATTGAAATGCATATAACTGGCATGCCCCGTTCTTTATTGTGCACTAGTGTTGTAGCTGCCGCGTCATAGTTTGATTTATACTGATCGACTTGTTTTCGACCAATCAGAACACAACATTACCATGATGTATTCCACTATGAATTATGATTTGACTAGTTCCTACCAGCATCATCTATAGTCAACACTCTGTTTTTCGTCATTTAACATAGTTTGTCGAATACAAAATCAGTGGTAACATTTTTTTATGAAGTTTCGTGTTCTCTGTGATTATTGTAATTCTTTTGCCTTTAAATATAGTTTCCTTTTCAAGTGAGTTCTAATAATGCGCATTGTAATTGGAGAACAAGAAGACAGTTTGACAGTTCAATAACCCCATGTTAAACTGGCTCAATTTCAACAGTTTTCTATAAGACATTAAATTATAGATTTCCCAAGAGGTCAATGTGCTTTATTTAACTATTGTCTAGCTACATGTAATACATATCTGGCAATCGACAGTCTTCACAAAATTCATCCATACACTCCACCATAAAAATTTACATTAGCTCCATTGTAATAGCATTATTGAAACAAATGATACAGAATATTGCACATTACGAACATAGTATTATCCATTTTCTCTCACCTTGAGATGAAGTCCATACAGTCCAAGTTTTTGTCAATGAAGTGTTATTGACCGCGTGATAATTTATTTATGATAAAATGCAAGCAGTCAACACAGGACGACTTGACGGTACAATTAATTGCGTCTATAGTGTAAAATTCCATCAAATTTACACGGTTGGGTCTACACAACCGCAAACAAATAAAAACATAAGCTTGTTGTATCTGTCCGGGATGACACGAGATTTTGCTGACTTTGGAAGAATCCGATAATTGTTTAGTTAGCTATTTCGTTTTTAGTGGCTGCATTTGCACTAATGATGTGCGCCGTGTCTCGCCTGTGATAGGCTCCC
>JARFOD010087795.1:0-18343 GCA_031763545.1 Mopalia muscosa | reverse complement strand
ATCTGCTTCCCGTTACCCTTTAGCTCTGCGAACACCAAGGCAACAGAAAGCAACCTCTTTTCTCGCCTCTTACGATCGAACGAGGAAGCCGAGGGAGTATTCTGAAGGGCCATGGCCCACCGCTCCCTCACAGGGTGGGGTCAAAGAGAGAACAGCTAACCCATGAGAAGAGAAATGTTGAATGAGTTATCTCAACCTGTTACAAAAGCAATATTATGGCATTCAAACTTCACAGTGCAATATTCTTTTCATTTCTTAAATCAAAGATAAATTGGTAGACCAAAACCTGGTCCATGACAATTTCAAACCTGACCAGTTCAGAGCAGCCTAAGTTTATTCAAAATGTGACATCAAATACAATTACATCCATGATGAAACCATGACATAAGTTGATATATGCAATCATGCTGCATACAAAACCCAGACATTTGATGCTGAACAGCTTGAAGCGTAATAAGAAAATGTAGAAAAACAAGTGTTATTGGTGGTGAAATCTACACGCAACTTTTAGGAATGAATGATTTTGTTAGTTTGATTGGTATTTAACGTCAAACTCCATGGTATTTCACTTATATGATGACTGATTGTCCACTTCACACTGTTCTTGGTTTAATTACAGTGGAAATGTGAGAAAAAAGATTGTTTGACTCACTAATATACTCAATTCGATCCCATGAACAGTACATCAAAGAAGGATAAGTAAGCGTACATGCTAACCACTAAGCAACGCCTGTACCAATGAATGAAAAGCAGGTATTTCATGTCCATTTAATAGCCTTTATAAATGTAGCTAAAGTCGGTTAGAGCACTAGCCCAGCTACCCTGAGACTCAATTCAAGCCTCAGAAGAGGCAAGCTAAATTTTTTCCTCTACAAAAAAAAAGAATAAATAATAAACTGCCGTAAACCAATAATAATGGTCATATCAATAACTTTTCATATCTGTTCATGTATCTGCCTGCTTAGAGGTGTATTGAAAACAACATTTGATGAATCAGTATTACTTGCACTTGAATATAGCTGGAAGCAGAAACCACGTGAAAATACTGGTTGGCACCCAGCCTTCAATTCAGTCCAATAGACATTCTTTATTCTTTTAGTTGCAAAAACATATTGCACAACATATCAAATAGCGTGTGATTAGTGCCCATCAATAATACTGAGGAATTTATAAAATAATAAAAATCATGGTCTTTTGAACTAATACATGCAGCATGCAATAGCAAATAACAATGTTTTTTATACATCACATTAATACAGGGCCTTAAACAACATATAAATTAGCATGTGCTTAGTCCTCACCAATTATACTGAGGAATTTATAAAATAATAAAAATCATGGGCTTTTGAACTAATACATGCAGCATGCAATAACAAATAACAATGCATATAAATATATCAAATTATAACAGCACCATATCCAGTCTACAATATAATAATCATATTTTCACAGACAATTAGCAATGTGCATTCTGGGATTACAAATACAATATATTTATATTGTAATCTCAGGTGCATTATAGGAAACGAATAAACCTTTAAAGTAAGGGGGTAAATATTGAGCAAAAAAACCAATTTCAAAACAGAAGATTTAACCAGCTAATTCTGTTATCTTTGTTCAGCATAAACTTTACAGTACATATTTTATTGTAGAAAAAGACAACTGCCTCCACCGAGATTTTCATAAGAGGAGATCTCTGGCTAGCAGTGTTGAAATATATCTATATTAAAAAATCTTCTATGTTTTTAGAGAAAAACTATTTCATGTAAACTTAAGATTATATAAAAAAAAAGAATCGTTGATAAAAGTTCTAGGAATGAATATAATCTCCCTGTGTCTGTACTTTCCTACAGAGAAAGTTTCCCAGCCTTTACCTGGATTCATAATCACAGTCGTTCTGAACAGAAGTGAGCCTCTGTAGCTTAGTCATTTAGAGCACTGGCTATAGAAATCAATGTTCAAATCTCGTTGGAGGCAAGCAATTTTTTTTTCTCTCTTCATTTATACATAATAAAGCAATATTTTAACAAGCCAAGTATCTGGCACCCAGAACTGTACAATTAACAAGAGTGATCTCTCTTGTCTCTCCTGGTCAAGGTAGAGGATAATCCCCCTCTAGCAAAAATGTTCTTTCTGATGTGATTTTTTATCTGGTTTGTTTGTTGGAGTACTGCTCAATGATGTACTTTATAAGGGTATTTTATTTTTAGGACAATAGATTGAATAGCTTTCACATTGCCTTGTGTTTTAACAAGCTAAACCTTGCTAGATTCGTGTACTGTTGCATCCTCACTACACCTGTCAGTGAACACTTATATAATATGCATATCAAAATCATACATTTTGTGAGCCAGGAGCTTATTAACCAGGGAATGCACAATATTCCCATACTTAAATAAAATTCAGTGAATATCATATAACTTTAGAACATACAAATTAAGGTTAAGAGTACATTTTGTTCTTAATTAGAAAAACAGGTGAAACGTGAAATCAGTAGACAATGTGGGTTTAAAAAATACTTGGCAGCAAGGCTGCCAAAGAGCTCACCTGTTCTACCAATGAAAGGGAATGCATTCCTTTCGCCTTAAAGGTAAAAATGCAAAATGATTTAATATCTATGCATAAAGCCTGTAAGGAGTAATTAACATGCATGTAATTAATTGAACTGATAATAGCTGTCTCCCCCCATGTTTTGTGACTTGCCCAATATTTAAGGACAATTTGGCTATTCAATTTGGACTTATGGTTTTTAACGCAAATTTAATTGAAAAGCTTGTTAAAGTAATTAATATGCACATATTAAGCTGAACAGATAATATACCTTCCCTCTTATGTTGTGTGACATTTAAATAAAATTTTAGGAGAAATGGGCTATTCAATTTGAAGATATGGTGTTTATCACGAATTTAATTGAAAAACTCGTTAAAAAGGTTGTTAAAGTAATTATTATGCATATAATCAGCTGACCAGATAATATCCCTCTCCTCTCATGTTGTGTGACATTTACTAAAAATTTTAGAAAAATCGGGCAATTCAATTTGGAGTTATGGTGTTTAACGCAAATTTAATTAAAAAACTCGTTAAAATAATTAATATGCATATAATTAGCTGAACAGACTTTAATCCTCTCCTCTGATGTTGTGGAACATTTACCTGAAATTTTAGGAGAATCGGTCCATTTAATTTGGATATATAGTGCTAAACACAAATTGTCCGCCATTTTGTAAAAATCAATATCACCTAATTAGCATAATTAAATTAATATTCACAGAATTCCATATAATTTTAATTATGTCTTCCTTTATAAAATTTCAGAAAAATTCCCTCAGTAAATTTCATTATAGAAGCCTTTACATGGCTGACGCCGACGCCAGGGGTATGACATAAGTTCTTCCAACTTCGTACAGGCGAGCTAAAAAATGCATGTCATAATGACAATGACATTTTCAAGTCTGTATGGTAATCTTTTCAAGTAGCACCTTATAATCAGTCCTCTAAAATTTGATGATATAACTCAACATTTGTATTTTCCCCTGGTTTGCTGATTTGTTAAATACATAAATGAGCCTTTGTGAACAATAAAGCCAAATTACTTTGAAATACAATCTTCATTGAAAATCGGATGACAAAATTGGCCAAAATTAGTGGCAAAATGCAAATTAAGATGAATACCGCAAATAGTTTTAGAGATCTGTACATCGGTCCTCGTTTTGTCCATTCTCACCAAGAGCAAAATGCCTGTGGTTTGACGTCTGAGATGCTGTGAGCAATAAATTAAAGGACTTCCGATTGATAACGTGGACATGCTCGAAGGTTTCATAGCTTGTGTTCAAAGTTTTTGTGGAAACCAGTGGCATTCTCGGACAGTGAATCATGATCACTCATCCAACATATAATGTATATTTTGCATAAGGGCTGAAGTCAGGGGCTTAGCCAGAAATCAATAGTAGGGTGTCCAAAATGGTCATTTTGTTTCACTTTTTAAGTTACTGGGTGTCCAATGTTGACAGTTTTCCTATCTCCAGCATGTTAAAATTTGTTAAAACAGGGTGTCCAAATGAGGCAATTTTTCACTTTAGGGTGACCACTTGGACGGGTGGACGGGTGTCTGCCTAAGCCCCTGGCTGAAGTAAATGTTGTTCAGTCGGGCAGGGGACATGGTACATCTTTGAGTAGAATATAATCCTTCAAAGACACAGGTAGAGGGCATTGGGAAATCACTGAGGGTAACAACCCCCCTCTGTAATTGTCACGAAAATATCTACGACACTGAGACCTTAGTGATGGAACAATATGGGCAGCTTCTCGTAACTTCTCGATCAGTTCTTTAAGGCCTCTATGTGACATGGATTCGTAACAATTGTCACCATAGAGCAGCCAATCATCCTTGCAAATTTTATACCCAATTTCTACCAAGAAATTCGCAATGCTAGAAAATTGTCTGTCGACAGCCACCCACAATGTAGAATGTTGTTGACTATACAGCTTGAAGCAGTTATAATTGTCGTAGAGAAAATGATCCCTTCCCTCACTACATATTTCCAGGGTGACATTCTTCAGAGCCAAAATATGCACAATTTCAGTGTGACCCATATAAACAGCATTCCATAGTGGGGTCGCTCTATAGACATTGGCTATATCTGGGTTTGCTCCATGATCTAATAGCGCCATAACGCCTTCTTTATTTCCCAAAAATGCCATGGCATGTAGCGGTGTGTCACCACTCTCATCATAGTTGTTCACATTAACAGGGTGTTTGAGAAGTGTTTTCACACAGTCTATGTAGTTGTTCTTAGCAGCCAGGGAAAGAGGTGTGAATCTATCAATAGTCAAAATATCTGGGAAGGCCCCATGATCAAGAAAGAGTTTAAGAAAATCCAGCTTGCCGGAGGCGGCAGCCGAATGAAGCGCAGAGAAGCCGTTTCCTGCAGTATCAGTTCTATTGACGTCAGCACCATGAACGAGCAACAGTTTGGCATACTCTATGTTTGGAATTTCAGAAGCAAAGTCTATACAGAAATGACCATCAACTGATACTGCATTTGGATCTGCTCCTTTTTCCAGTAACAATTTGATGATATCTACAGCAAACAAATAAATAAATTCAACACATATATAAGATTGACTTGGTTTCTTTGGTGTCATTTACCATGAAAAGCGATTATCTTACTGGAGGAAAGTGTGAACACCAGAAGATAGTTGCCTGAAATTTTGTGGTGCATGAAAGTTTTGGTCTCGCGAAAAATTTTGAAATTAAAGTCTTTAAAATTTAGTACCCCTTGTGCATCAAGTTCAAGTTTTAATTTTGTCAATGATGTAACAGCAAAAGTCAATCACAGGATACAAAGTTGCCAGATGCTGATCTCATTACATGAGTATGTTTTAAGAAATCTTACAATTCTTTTAGGGGGAGATGAGAGAGTGGCGTAATGTGGATTTAGTTGAACAAAGCACTTGAAAGCAGTTCTCCAGCACTTTATGGACAGAAACAGAAGTTTTCAAGTGCTTTATGAACTGGTCTTCTACAGTAGTGTTGTGATGATTATAATCTTGAGCAGATATAAATAACTTCTGTGGTAACAAAAGACAAATTTAGATTATGAGATGTCGTGGTTGATATATTATTACATATTGAAAAGAACGAGTTCAACTTTTGGTAATTGATCAATAGTGATGCAAATAATGGAACAAAAAATATTTTGTGCTTTGATAACTGATGATCAGTTGGAATAGTAAAGTTATTCCATTGCGAAATAAATGCAATATGACTAAAGTTGGAATTTTACTTGATAAAGCTGGACTGACAAACCCATTGAGTAACATTACAGGTGTTCATTGAGCCATATTCTCACACCTGAAACTCTACACCAAATAACTCACCCAAAGGAACAACAGGGGAAAAGTCCAAGAATTCAGAAGACAATGCACAGAGAAGACCTGTTAGCCCAAGTTCCTTGCAGGAAGCATTCACATCAGCGCCAGCCGAAATAAGAGCTTTGATACAACTCCAGCTACCACTATTTATAGCTAGGTTTAGCATAGGTTTCCCACAACAATTGGGAAGATTTGGATCAGCGCCCAGATGTAGTAAGAGTTCTACAGAACCGGTGTCACCTCCGTCTATTGCCATAGACAAACTTCTCTCATTGATCTCATCCCATTCATTGGGATCACAGATTCCGGATTTGATAAGACACTTGAGCAATGATAAGCATTTATCAGGTCTTTCTGTGATCACCAATTGCAATAAGCCTGAATTGTCTGTGGTTTTTAGTTTAGAAGAAGCTCGTTTCACAAGGGCCTCCACAACCTCTATCTGAAAGTGGTAAACTGCTAAATGGAGGGCAGTGTGATGAAAATACTGTGTAAGAGCACAGACTTCGCATTCTTGATCCAGCAAAATGTTTGTCAACCAGACATCACCTAGTGCTGCAGCGATGTGTAGAAATCGCAAAGATACCCGTTGGTTAGGGGTGCCAACGCAATGACACCTGCCTCTGCGGATCCAATCTGAATACTCACACACTGGTTGTGTTCTACGAGGTCTCTCAAACTTACCCATACACTGACAATCTACAAATGCCACTGAAACACACAAAAGCAGCCATTAGCTCAGATTTTAGACAATCCATAAAACACAATTGCATATACAAGCATCAAGGAACTTTCAAGTTTTAGAACTTTTAATCAGAAAGAGCTTTGTGTTTAATACTATTTATATTCACTGGAAAAATATGAAGCCTCATTAGTTTCGGTAGTTATTTTTAATTAAACTTATTGTTTGTTTGACTGTTTTGGCAATTATTATTTATTATGGCATACCAAACACCAAATAAGACAATAATAGCTAGTAAGAAATGGAGCTCAAAAGAATTACGTTACAAAATTCCCCTTTATTCCGAAGAAAAGAGTTACCTCCCTTCATCAACCACACTTGGATTCACTCCAAATCTGTGACACTTGTTTAATATAAATTCAAGCTCCAGACTGCAGGTTTAGGCCTATAAACTGTTATCACTCACTTATACTTATCTCCATATCCAGCAAATGTTTATGGGACAGAAGCAATTCTTCAATTGTACATTTATCAGAGGTTGAACGAACCATCTCATAAATCTCAGCAATTTGGTTCCTCTCATGATCTGTAAGTTCCATGGCTTGATCTTTTTCCTTCCACTGGCATTGATCTACATATATGAACAGATAAAACAAATGATCTTCATATTTGTTAGAAGTGATTTATTCTACAGGTTTGCTAGTAAGTTTGCCTTAACTTTTTTATGAGCACTCATATAACAGAAATATCTGAGATTCTAAAGATAAGAACATCGTTTGCTCGATGGGTGTTTAATTTGTTTGTTTGTTTAATTGGTTTGTTTGTTTGTTTGATTGGTGTTTAATGTCGTACTTGTTTAATTGCGTTATAAGGTCGTACTGAAGGGTATTTTACTTATATGAGGAGGGATTGTCCACTTCACACTGCACTTTGTCTCATTACGGTGGAAAACCGGGAAGAAACCTTGTAAAAAACACCCCCGTGATTACCAGAGCCACAACGTGTGATTTGCTCATATACCGAATGGTCGACAGACTGACTGGATCCCATGAACCATACATCGAAGCAGACTTAACAAGCGCACACCATCATGTGCTACCACTAAGCCACGGCCGCGGGCTGACATACTTAAGGTTATTTGATGCATCTGGAGGCATGCCAGCCCAAAGTGTAAAAACAACCTCCTTCACCACTAGCACAAAAAAAAGTAAAAAAACATGTAAAAACAAAGACACAAGAGATCCCATTCTTATTGCACATCAACTCTGAGAGCATCAAGGCAACAAGATTTATTGATTGATTGGTGTTTTTACTGTACTTAAGGGTATTTCACTTATATGAATTGACACTAGTACAACTGTGACGTGAGGTGTTTTCATAATGTTGGAATGTTAATTTTCCTTCAGTGCTAAGTAAAGACAGCATTGCTACTCTTCAAACAAACTGCCATTGACCCAAGGCAACAAGAAGCCTGATTGCATTTGTGCAGGACAATGTATGAAGAAACTTGATATAGTGGCTATGTATCTAGTCACTTTCTAATCACTGGTCATTCACAACAAGGAACTAAGAACAAACCATACATTCCTGACAAGATTGGTTATGTTTGTATGTTTGATTGGGGTTTAGTGTCGTACTTCCTTCACATGCCATCCAACTGGGCGGAGGAAAACATTCTCACACACTAGCAACAAGCAAAGACAAGGCTGGACAAAAAAGAACAATCACAACACATAACACAAACACATCACAAACATTTCAGCTCCAACTTGTCCCTTAGCTCTGACAACACCAGGGCAACAGGAAGCTTCTCTCCCAGCCCTCTGAGACAAAAATGTAAATTTCATACAAGGATATGTGTACATGTATGAGATCACAAAAAATCCATGCATTGTTTTGAAATTATCTTATTTGGATGTAAGAGTTTACCCAGCTGAACTATGGCTGATACTGAAGTTCTCATGTTTAAGCTGGAGTGTATAGATGTGCAGTATCTCACTTTCATCAGAAGTCAACATACCCACAATTAAGTCTGTCTGTTTGGGGTTTGGTATCAAACTCAAGCATATTACAACTATATCAGGGAGTTTGATTGTTGTTGAACATCACAAACAAATCTGCTTCCCGTTACCATTTAGCTCTGCGAACACCAGGGCAACAGAAAGCAACCTCTTTTCTTGCCTCTTATGATTGGCCGAGGAAGCCGAGGGAGTATTCTGCAAGGCCATGGCCCACCCGCTCTCTCACGGGGCCAACTATATCAGGGAGTTTGATTGTTGGCTTTTTACTCGCCTAACCTTCTATAGTGGGCTACCGAGAGGAAACATCGAGAGAAAAAAACACCCCTGCAAAAGCCAATCACTTAATGTGACTGTAATGTGACTACTGGAGATCCTTTAAGGAAACTCTAACCTGTGAGCTATGCATCAGAGGAGGGTCAGTAATCCAACATGCTAACCATGATGTCAGAGTTGTGTCCCTTAGCTCAGAGAACACAAGAGTATTTGAGACTGCCACATAACAGGTTGTGAACTACAAGACGTTTACCGAGATCCAGTGAGATTCCCTGCATCAACCTTTCCATGTTGTCAGCAGTGGATAACAGTCTTTCTGTATCAGTGCAGAGAAGTGCAGGAAAACCAGACAGTCTTGATGATGACTCTGAAAGAACTGAACCAGAACCAGTGCCTATTAACTCAGCGGTAGAATTAAATATGTCCCGATTCAATGCATTAGAGGCTGCTCCATTAGGTGAACACATTCTTCACACCCCTTCATACCACTGCCTTTGTTCAGATCCATGCATAATCAAGTGCCTGTCATTGGTATATCATCTGCAACAAGAAAATTAATAAAAGTTATAAGAGGGTTTAGGCAGAGGGTTGTCCACCCATCCAAATGCACACCCTGAATTGATCAATTGGCTCATTTGGACACCCTGTTTTAGGAAACTTTTACATGCAGGAGATAGGGTCATGTGGGTCATTTTCAGAAAATACAAAAACTTTAAAAAATGTTTAGTCCTCTGCCTACAACCCAAATCAATAATGGCTTCCTATATCCTGGCACATTCACATATGACAGCATCTGTAGGTTTTGTTTTTAACTTAAGTTGCATATTCCCAGCTCTGAAAGGGGTCTAATCTATGCCGGCGCCCAATCAGTGCTGGCCGCGGGTAGCATCGTTAGATGCAAACTGCACGCACATGACAAACCGAAAGACAAAAGAGCAAAGTTACTTTCGCCTTCCGGTAGACACCGGAAAACAAAAGAGTGAAGTTGATCTCGTACTTTTGTCGTTTTCTTGAAAGTCTAAACCACGAGACTACAAAAGTGCAAAAAAGGCCAAAACTGCGAGCCGAAACTTCAAAGCTGCGAAAGTAGAAACAACAAAAGTAGTTTCGCAGTTTTGCCCTTTAATTTCACAATTTAGCCATGCACTTTCGTAGTTTTGCCTCCCAGTTTCATGGTGTCGACTTTTTTAATCTCGCAGTTTCGTTTCGTTGTTTCGTAGTTTTGCCCTTGTTTTTGATGGAAAAAAAACTCCACGAAAGCACGAGTGGCCGCATCAGGTTTCCATACCTAACGCCGTTTTTTATTTTCGCTCAAGATAGGAAAACACGAACCCTATCGACTGAGCAAAACGGAAAGACCTATTAATACATTCCTTGGACATTTGGAGAAAAAGGTTCGTGTAACGAATTGCAGACCAATAACCTTGATACAGGTGATTACTCCGAAATAAGACCAGAATTTACCAGTCAAAATATGCTGCATGTATGCTTGTTTCCCATTCTAAAATATAATCAATTCTACTTCATAGTTCATATGTCGAGACATTGCTGTTTCCTTGCTCGATGACACATCGCGCTCATTATGTGCTGTTTGGGGCGCGACACGTGTATTTACCAAGTACATTATTCCAACTGTTTGCACGCCGTTGACATTTTTAGGGAAATTCTAATTGAGGATAAGATGCTGACTGGAGGTTAGATTTAATCTTGCAATTAGGGATCACTTTTCCTTTACCAAACTTAAAACATAGAGAGGAAATGGCCAGAATATCTCCTCCTAAATTTATTCAGCAGACCTACGCGTTGTACCATGTTGTAACCATTAGAAAGGTCCCACACAACTTGATTCGGGGCATCTATTTACTGTATAATACAAGTCTATCAGATACGTATTCGCATTTAGATTATGGGATGAAAATTCACACTCGAGGGATGGAAAAATATCCATACAAACCCTAGCAAAACTAGTTTCACAAATTTTATATGCTTTAAAAGTTACCATGACAACCAGTATACAAAAGGTAATACATGTCACGATATACATTTATTCCAAATATATATGTCACGATGTTAATTTGGAGCAACTCGGACTAAAATCTGTTTATAGAACAATATATAATGAGAAATAGCCTACTATGGTACATTGTATATAGAGGTCCTGTATCTTTCATTCATTCAAGCTGAAGGTTGAGCGACTGAATACTAAACAAAGATAGGCTATTAGTCTGCTCTATGGTTAGAAGAGTTAATGTTATGTCAAATACTAAAACACATAGATCTGTTGGCTAATCACGCTCGTATCTATGTCGCTTATGTAGTTCGTGACTTTCTCTCTACACCTCGTGAGTACCAGTAAAACCTCAACAAAGAATTGTGTCGTGAACAAACCTTTCAGCTTACCACGAAGAACACACTCAGGTTGTTTTTATTTCTTTCTGGGTCAATTCTTCTGCCAGTTTGATCTACATTTTAGTATATATATTTACTAAAAAGGGCCTACTTTCATACACATCATGTTGCTCGAATCCGGAACCTTTGGTTGAATGACATCGTTAGCACTTTCAAACCTTTGGACTATGTATAACCAGGCCTACGATGTTCATAGCGACTTTTCTCCAGTAATTTTTTTGATATAAGCTATACCACATGCACAATTAAACAATATCAGAACTTAAGTCACGCTAATTCCTAATCTGTTTAAAACAAAAATGCAGACAATTTATATTAAAAAAACTATAAAAAAAACAGGCATATATTGACTACATGTTTGTTCAATCGGTGACCCTTTTCCTACAGTTTGTTTGTGATTTACTCATATCGGAAATGATTTAGAATGAGAGAGAAAAATGTGGAAATATACATTCATATAAGGGCGAGAACTTCGGGGTTTTTTATCTTCTTTTTTTTAAATTAAAAGACATACATTGCACCACAAAGCTTCAAACAAGAAGAGAAAGAGTGCACATACAATACATTCGTGCATGCATGCATTATACATATATATATAATAATGAAAATTACCCCTCGGCCACTTTATATAATAGTCTTTCATTTTATATTTTTAAGTTAGCATATTTTTTTAAGGCCATTCGATTTCTATGAACACCTTCGCATCTTCTCTGCGAGAAAAAAATGTCTATAGCAATATCATGCATGGTTCTTTTTATTGGGGCCTATACAGTCACGCTGTAACTGAGCTTATATCGTCTTAGAATGAAAACAAAAGACAACATGCTTGTATAAACATTTACAATCGAAAACTAATTCTGAATAATGACATACGGGTGATCAACCCACACTTTAACCGCAGTGGGCGTTAATTGGACGTTGATGACCGATTGTCTCTAGTCTTATAGTCTGCTATCAAGGATTCCTTTCACTATACGGAAATTCTCGCTAATACAATCACACATATGCATTTTTTTTTTTTTTTTTTTTTAATTTTACCCATTTATTTTTTATGATCAAATTATGATAGAGTGAAATAAAAATAACAGAGGTATTGTGTGACTAAAGATAACGGGTTTGACCGAGACCTAGGCCACGTCGTCAATTCGCGTTGGGTGTTCTTGCATAGAGACTGCTAATAAATGGTTCGGATTCCCACCGTCCCACGTTGGTTTACCATTGCGAAGTGACAAATAAAAAGTGGGCCGCGTCATTAAAGTAGTTGTCACTGTTTTCGAAAAAACAAAATTGTTTCTATTGTACAACACTTCTCATATTTGTTTGACAACTAAGATTACCACGCATGTATAAATGTATCATTACATGGGATATATCAATTAAGCGAATTAACACTAATTGATTGGTGTTTAACGCCACTTAGGTATCTCTCTCTCCATACCATGTAAACGATTTAGGTGCAGGGATCGGAGGGTTTTGAAGCAAACCCCGGGAGATGAGTGAACAGACCTTAAGGACTGAATGTCGCTGACCCACCCTTATGCTCGTATAACCAGCGACTGTATATGCTCTGACGGAGGATACAAATTTTGACAATTGAAGGCCGCATGCCGTATCAATTTGTGGCGGCCCCTTGTTCAACCGCTATCTCAATACAAACCTTAACTAATTTTGGTTTCTTTTAGAAAGTGAAGATTAAAAGTATTTTATGCCAAACTCAGAGGGCCGTGGGTTCGATTCACGGACGGGTTTCAATCTGCAAAATTGTCTTGAACTATAATCTGTTCAAACTACGCTGTAAATCCATAGATAATGTTCTAAACGCAATAATGAATGCCAAACTGTAACACTTTTTGAACACAATCATGGGTTTATAGCCATGTTTAAGTAAATTAAGTTTAAAACCCCCCAAAATGTGTTTCTTTCCATTAAACACCATATGTATAGCTAATAAACATTGTTTTGTGTTTAACAACTAACCACAATAATGTATTTATGGCTTGGTAACACTTTTGAAACGGAATATAGTGTTTGTTTTCCTCTAAAAATAACACTAAGTTTAGGACACCACAACTTGTAACTAATATAAGACTTAAGCGCTGAGATATAATAATGACAGGATGTATTATCTATGCTCTCCCAAAAAAGACATGCAACATTGTTTTTTTTATCCAAATAAGACTTTTCAACATCATTTTAAATACAGAAATAAGCATCACATTACATTAAAATTAAGCACACTGGTTGTTCAGATTTTGAAGTTGATTAAAATGTCAAAATTTATCACATTAAAGTCCATAGCGCAAAGATGACGTCTGTAAAGTCAATATCTGTTGTGCCCACCCTTAACCTGTGGCACAGCACGGACCCGTGTCTGCATAGACATGATCAATGCGACTGCATTCTGTCATTTACCGGCCGGGAGACGACCAATGGCGACGTTCTGGGTAGCTGCGTCAGGTCTCGGCATATCGTAGCAGGTTGGAGAAACAATTCAACAACTGAATTTAATTGAACAACTATGTGTCTTTTATACCCATTAGACTCGCTTAATGATTAGACATGATTCGCACGTGCAACTGCCCTAAGTTTTACCATACGCCTTCTTCGTGCAGCGTAACACAAACACTGACCCAAAAGTCACGTGTGATGAACAGCCACTATCAGGTGCTAAAATTCAATTATCATACATTTACATTACAACTTGATCATGTTGGCATGTCTCAATCACGCAAACCTTTGGAAGAATTTATGTTTTAAATTTTGTTTGTGATGTTGTGGTCCTTTTTTTGGGAGAGTATATAGTTCTTTAACAAAAGCAAGCAAAAAATATGTTCAGTTTCAGACTATCAATGAAAATGTCTATGATCTTATCTATATTCAGTTTCTATGATCTTATGTATGTTCGGTTTCAGACTATCAATGTAAATGTGTCAATGATCTTATCTATATTCAGTTTCTAGGATCTTATGTATGTTCAGTTTCTATGCTTTTATATATGTGCAGTTTCAGACTATCAATGAAAATGTGTCAATGATCTTATCTATATTCAGTTTCTATGATCTTATATATGTTCATGAAAATGTAAATGATCTTACCTGTTTCTGTTTCTGTGATCTTATATATGATTATGTGTTATTTTTATTATTTTTGTTCAGTTTCAATGATCTTATATATGTTCAGTTTCTATTATCTTATCTATGTTCAGTTTCAATGATCTTATCTACGTTCAGTTTATATTATCTTATCTATGTTCAGTTTCTATTATCTTATCTACCTTCAATTTATATTATCTTATCTATGTTCAGTTTCTATTATCTTATCTATGTTCAGTTTCTATTATCTTATCTATGTTCAGTTTCTATTATCTTATCTATGTTCAATTTCTATTATCTTATCTATGTTCAGTTCCTATTATCTTATCTATGTTCAGTTTCTATTATCTTATCTATGTTCAGTTTCTATTATTTTATCTATGTTCAGTTTCTATTATCTTATCTATGTTCAGTTTCTATTATCTTATCTATGTTCAGTTGATATGATCTAATCAATGTTCAATTGCTATGACCTTATCTGTATTCATTTTCCACGATCGTTATTATATTTATTTTCTATGATCGTTTTTATTTTCATTTTCTACGATCGTTTTTATATTCATTTTCTATGATCGTATCTATGTTCATTTGAACGTTTCTGGAGCCAGTAACTAAATTAGAATCAATTCAAAAAGATGTCAAGTTCACTTGGTGGAAAAATATAATAAAACACAGCTATACTGTAAATAAAGCAATGTCTGAATCTAATGGAGATTTTAAATCCGGTCAATTCAATTCATTTAAAACAATATTTTAAAAACATATGCCATGGGTAAAGAAAGCATGTTTTAAGTGTAGCAGTGTTACCCTACTTACCAATGGAGGAAGATAAACTTTCCCCCTTTCAAAAAGTTTATGATTAGATCGTGTCAATTATTGTTGGAATACACCGTCGTCATATAATTGAGCACCAATCAATCAATCAACAAAAACAGAAGTTGTACATTTCAGCTTTTCTTTAAAGGAGACCGTAACGTCATATTTGGTCACATATTGTTTGCATTACAAGACCCCTATATTAAACGCTTTGTAAGTGAATGCCTAATGTCCATTGTGTAGAAAACTGTTTGGTACGTAGATCCCCCCTCTTAATAACAAAAAATGTACTTACCCTAGCTTCTCGGAACGCCCCCAGGGTATATGTCCCTCCGCCCGTGTACCTTATCTTGGGCAAATCATCCTGGAGTAAGGAGCATTTGTGTTGTTCCCTGGACGGGTGACTGATGTAGTCTACGTGGCGAATAACCTTAGACCGAGATGAAAAAGTCACAACACAGACATGGGTGTTATTTTCGTCTACAGTAAAATCTGAAAGTAATTTCTTTACAAATCTTAGTTCGTCTCGGAAATTATTGGCACCGACGCTGGCGGAGCTGTCCACAAGGAACACGACATCAACCTGTTGGTTTTCCGTGTCCTTCAAAGATTTCACATGATTCTTCAATAGGGATCCCTGTTGTTCCACTTTAAATCGTGGGTTGTCGGCCGACAGCTCCCGATAGTATGTAGGGTGGAGTGGGTTCGGAAACCCACCATTATCCTGGTCCGTAAGGCCTCTTTTCCAATCATCTGGTATCATCGATTGAGAAAACTGAGCCAATAATAGAAAACAACACAACACAAAGAAAAGGTTCGCCGGAAAGCACAACTCCATAGTAATATATTGTTCAAATCCACACAAAAGAATAAATATCAAATTTTGTATAAATGACTCACAATTAAATTGTATTCATCTCTCTTCGATTTTTGATGACAAACTGGCTGGGCACAAAAAATAGTATTACGGTTTAACTTCACCTTCACCGTACAATTGCTAAATTTTACTTACATTTTTTTTTCTACCATCACTCACAGAATACAAAACATCCGGAAACTTTCAAACATTGTAAACTACGTCTAATCCTAAATAGTCATGTTGCAGCTTTTGTATAAAATATCGCAAAGACTTCGTCTTAGTTAATACATGCGCGTTCCACATGTCCGTCAAGCCAGAGTCATTGTTGGATTGAGGTATGTCTCCATTAAACACCGTTAATCAGTAATGCGTTGAACTGTTCCCTAGAGAGGCTTTGACAGTTTAAACAGTGGTCTTGAGTTACTGCTTTTTATCATACGACAAGCGAGTATTGGCCAATGGAATGCGTACATTATCTCGATAATAATTTCTACAAATTCCTGTATACCACTTGTTGCCAACGATTCTTAGTCCATCTCGAGGGGCTATATAAACAGTCGTATTGTATTACAGTATAGAAGACCCCGGGATGTAAAGCGGCACTGCGGGAGGAGGGGAGGGAGAGAGGGAGGGATGCTGCTGTAGCCGTGAGGGTAGCTGAGCTGGGAGCTGTCAAAATA
Source organism: Mopalia muscosa (assembly GCA_031763545.1). Classification (NCBI taxonomy): domain Eukaryota; kingdom Metazoa; phylum Mollusca; class Polyplacophora; order Chitonida; family Mopaliidae; genus Mopalia; species Mopalia muscosa. Next base: position 1,637 of record JARFOD010087795.1, on the reverse strand, counting down.
TAAGGCATCGCTATGCGTGGTGCCCCAACCCGGCATTCCATACACGGACCCATTAACACAAAATACGAAACGATAGTCTCCAAAGCAATCGAAATGCCACCCTTATACTCAAGTATATAGGACACAGCATCAGTGAACAGAAGCCAGTGGTCTCATATTGCCAACAAGATCATGGCTGGAATTCAAAAGGCGACTCATTTTCAAAACACACAAGTTTTCTTTAAAATAAACTAAACTGACAATATTTACAAGCGTAAATGCGATAGAATTTGGTTTTATATAAACTGTAGACGATTGACGGCGTGCTGTATATAAACAAACATTCGCATTCTTGACAATTTCATGGCAGGAATCCAGTTCTTTACTTGCACAGGCCTATATACTAGTATCCAATGAAAGTTATAAATGGATTTTATAGTTTTTGGCATACATACAAATATATCCGACATATCTCATTTTTTTTTTGTTAAGCTGAACGCTGTTTACCAGATCTAATTTCGTGTGCAGACATGCTCGGCTTATTCAGATATATATTTTCGTGAGGTTTTAGATCCTAGTTATTGACTGATTCTTAAATCACTGAATTTTTCAAACATTTTACAAATTTCAAAAAATATTCAACGGGACTGTAACCCCAAAGGGCTTGTTGTATCCCCAAAAATAGAATACATATATTAATACTTTGTATAGAATAAAGATAAACAGTTCCCCATACATTTTAAGAAAGAACATATGTATACGCTATTTACATATGCATTATATTAACATCATATTGAACAGTTAATTAAGGCTGCTATAATTACTCTATTTCAAGCATAAAGAGGACCTTCATTATCACAATAAGAACAGCAACAAAAGCCTGCCGCGAGTATAGCGATTATCTACATATATAATTTAGTGAAATATTGTTAGGATCGTATAGTTATTGGTTGATACTTTATTCACATAATTTTTCACAAATTTAAAACACTATTCAGGGGGAATAAAAAAACCTCAGGGCTTGTTGTATCCCCAAAAATAGAATAAATATATTAATATTTTCTGTTAGGTTGGTATTAGGATTAGGATACTTTGTGTATATTTCACAAAATTCTATGAAGATGATCGCTACTCGCGGAGACACTATTCACAGTCATAGGTGATTATTTTCTCATCGTTCGTGTACACAAAACTATCACAAAATACTTCACATATCTACACAAACTATCTTAATCTGAAAACCATGCAACCTAATTAACAGTAAAACAATTCTGTTATACTAATAATATCACTAGAACCAATTGAAATGTGTTTAGATGCTGCTGGGACAAATGACATAATTTGAAGATTGTCACACACGATGGCGAAATTTTTCTCACTTGTCAAGGCCGCCGCGTAAATTATTCAACAGTAATAATAATGGAATCCAAATGTTTGATCGCGTCAACCAACACATTCGTTAAGAAAGGAATCGTATGGACATGATCCAAGCAAAACCAGTATGATGTATAGCAATAGTATATTGCAAAACGCTTCCGAATGTTCTTGACGGAAGCAGTGCAAAAAGCTCGCGCCAACCACCACCATTAACACCTCGTTTCAGTACACTCATCAATACTCATGAGCAATTTCTCGCCGAAAACTTTTGGGGACAATCT
>JARFOD010087774.1:0-18345 GCA_031763545.1 Mopalia muscosa | reverse complement strand
CCCCCCCCCCCCCCCCCCCCCCCCCCCCCCCCCCCCCCCCCCCTCGGCACCTTGGACACTTTATCTCTCTGACCGACAAATCTAAAAAAAATATTAAATATCAAAGAAGAGCAACAATTTGCGCCTAAATAGTGAAACGGTTTGATGAGGGTATTTGTTGTTGATGTTTCGTTGTTTATTTGTTTATATCGTTTTCCGTGTGGAAATACTATAAAGAATCTTTTCGTCTATAACTTTTTTATAAACATTGTTAGATTTTACCAAAAAGACTACCAAACTAGATTTAAAACATTTCTGCTTAAGAAATGGTTTCACTTTCGAGAAAAATCTTTTCTACTTTAGAACGTGTAATTTAATCTAGAGTTAAATATTTTTAAACGCCAGTTAAATCGTTCCACTAAACTACACAAAAAACCTAAAAACAAGTCAACTTGAATAGAAACATTTTAACTGGAATGAGAAATTGGGTTCTACTAAGGCGGAAATTGAAAAAAAATTTAAAACTAAAATTTGACACTGATTCGTTTCATTTACAAGCCGTTGTATTATACAATTTTGCAAGCGTCGCCTCGTTTTGTAACCATCTGAGCGTTTCAACGCAATTTGCGGAGGACTGGAAGGGATCTATAATGATCTCAGCGTTAAGGGGCAACATGAAGCCGATCTGCTTGTGATGTCTTTGTATAACATCCTGTGACTGTCCTGTATTTGACCTGTCTTGTCCCATTAATTAGGCTGGCAGGGCGTCATGTGAGTGAAATAACCTTAAGTACGACGTAAAAATCCAATCAAACAAACAACGTAATTTAGTCTGCAATTTTTGGATAAAGCCGCGTCATGACGTTTTTCATGATCACGACTGCGCAATTAACTGTCATTCAACCAATATCCCTACAAAACTGTAACATGAATGGTTCTCATGACATGGTGTCAAAGCAGTCTATACATGGAGGTAAGCCGGCGACCATTAAATAAAAACTGGATTTTCATATATTTTGTGCAATTCTCTGCAATAAAAAGCATCGATGTTTATGGTAACTTTTTAAAAATTTTTAGATATAACCCCAGTCCACAACAAATTCCCCATACAACTGCAGCCATTTTCTTCCGCTCTATACAAAGGGATATATATTTTGAATAAATGAAGAGATCAAAATATGCTTTCCTCCACGTTTATATACTAAACCATGGCCATAGAAACAGATCATTCTATCTTAGTAATTCGGTTATAGCTTTAGGTGCATTCTCACGGAGTTATGATTGGTCGATTTTATTCTCGACCAATCAAAAAGCTGCCTGTAGGGAAATCCCCCAAAATTTTACAACAAGTCGTACCGTGAGAATGCTCCTCCAACGGGACTGCTCTGAAAGAACTTCTGTATGTATGGTGAGCTTATATCTCAGCTGCTGCGAGTTGTCGTTAACCCTTCTTACCCTCAGTTTCACTTATTTTCCAATATTTATTTTAACTGTCATTCAGATTAACCTTCTTGCGAAGGGCAGAGTGTTTGGAAAATATATATATAGGTCATTGGCACATCCTATCTTTTCATGGGGGAAAAACTTTAAGAAGTCGTCCAGCGAATATCCATTATTTTCAGTCTAGAAAACTTTTGATGATTTGGTCAACCTTAAAGGTATTCTCAAATGGTTGATAGGCCTACCTAGAAAACGTATAAAAAATAGTCCAATATTCACTGAACGATTTGGAACTTGTTTCATTAATAAATTAGGCGAAATTGGGAATCGAACATCTGACTATTGAGAGTCAACCTTAATTCTCGAGTGACGTCACCAGGTGAATTAACCAAAGAACTGGTATCCATAGAAACCTGACCGCCATTTTGTTTTTTCTCAAGATCTTTCGTGTATCTCCGGTATGGTGTCGTCATTATCCGCCACAGACTGTTCCGAATGAAGTTTCCCCTGCCTACGTCACAGCTTAAATGATTTGTATGAAAAGCCGCAAGCTTGAAAGTGATTAAAATAAATTCTTCGGAAAAATACGGTGTTTATTTTGCAGATACATGTAGTTTATAGTATAATCTTTGTAATTCAGTCATTTTGAATCTAATTTAAAACTCATGTGGGAATAGGCCTACCTTAAAAAAAAAAGGTCATATTGGATAACGATAAAGAAGGATTGGGTGTTTATTCTAGCTGCCCATTGGTATAAAGTTGACCTACAATTTATTAATTTTGGTGAAAAAAGAAAGCGGAAATTTGCCGCACGAGTTCTTAAGACACCAGTCCATAAAAAAATCGGCAATTTGCCGATTGTGTTATGCTGTATACTCGCATAGGATGCCCCTAGAAAACTGGAGCTGGAACTGGAACTAAGTTCAATATTAAATGCCTCAATTGTTGAATGCCAAAACACCTTGTGACAGATGAAAAAAATATTAACCATATAAGGTCATGACTCGACTTTTCATTTTCCAAACAAGGGGGAGTAACTCGAAGAACCTTTGGTAAATGTGGTTAGGTTACTAAATATTGTCCCCTTGGCTTAACCATTCTGTACTATTTTTTATGCTTTTACTATAGTTACGTGATGAAATGACGCTCGCTCATATATGTAACGTCATAATGACGAAACAATTTAACGCAGAACAATTTGTAGCATTAAAAAAAACGTTTTATTGATCGGCAGCGAAATAACCCTTTAATGTGTAGGCCTTAAGAAAATTGTGGTATTTCACCGAAATATAACTTAAAACGTTATAATGGATCGATTTAATCTGAAGGAGACGTATGCATGCGTTTGCGGATTGAGTGAGTTTGAGGGACAATACGAATATAACTTACACGCATTGGTTGTGACGTCATACGTGTGTGTGTGTGTGTGATCACCAGTAGACTGATGACGTCATAAAAACAAAGTGATGTCATTGGTCCGACGTGTTGGCATCGGCAACAAACAATTTATTCTGTCTGTTCCCCGGGCTTTGGGGAACCAGATAAAGACAATAATCTTGAATGGATGGGCACGGTATATATGAATCGGATGACAGAGAAGGAGGTGAGCATACATGTGTATATATACTTATTTAATTTTGTAGGCCTACCTTAAATGGCTACTCCTTTGTCACAAAGACCTATTATATAAAGGCTAACATGCATAGGAAATACAAATCTAAAGGATCTGGGATATACTGGTTAAGGCGAATATTTAAATATACAGCAAAATTATGCATGCATATATTATTTTTCGGAAATATGTTGGGATAACTTTTAATATTGATATGAAGGACACAGCTAGTTGTTTTTGGATCGTTGAAGTTGATCCTATTGTGCTCTATCAACCGGGTCCGAACTGGGCATTTTCAGGCGAAATTTATTTAGTATTGGTGTGTTAGCCAAAGCTAAGAAAAATCAAGTTGATTGCAAGTAACTGGGAACCGATGATACACTGGGCATTTTGATAGGAAAGTTATAAACTGACTGTTGGTTTGTTAGAATATAGACAATTCTTGAATAGTTGAAGGCAATCGACTAAACTTCGCGAGATTCTGATCCCGGTGCATCCTGTTTTCATTACGCTCGGCCGCGGTGATGGTATACGAATATGAATCCATTATTTCGTTGAGCGGAAACTTATTTACCAGCGTGTCGCTGCGTGTGCACACTATTCCCCAAACTTAAATAAACCACGAGAATTTAAATTAGTTTGAGAATAAACAAATTTAGTTTAGGAGAAACCCTACATTATTGTCCGAACGAATTACACAGAGAAACTGTTACATCTTTACACAACGCCGACTATCTTTATTATACTGCCGTTTTATAATCGGTATAGATTTGTAGAAGCTTTGAAAAGCCTAACTTATGTCTCAGTTATGTCGAGTGGGAATTAGTTCTGATCAGTTCCAGTGGACAAGTTGACGATCGACGGCAACTAAGCAGTCGTAGCTTTGAATGTGACATATGCGCATCTGCGTCTCCACTGCGTCTATCGGCAACTAGTTGCCGTCCGTTCCAGATGTTCTACATTCTACGACAAGATGCAATGTATCGTAACTAGTGCCAAGTAATCGCAAGCGACATATAAGTGTTCACGTGTACGACTGCGACCTACTTGTTCCAGGGAGTTGGTTCTACTCACTGGCACGTGAGGTGTTTTGTGACATAAGTGTTTTAGAAATTTATTGAGTATTGGCTTGTTAACATGTTTAAATGTCTTATAAGTAGCTGAAATTGATCTCTGGCCCACCGTGGACCGGTCATTCAAAGCAGCCGGAATTGATCGTTGGCCAACCAGGGACTTAACATTGTGAAAATAATTATTGCTTGCGCACATATCAACACATCAAGAATTAATAAACTTATATCAAGCTCTTTCCTTCTATTGTAGGCGACAAGTTAAACCCCTGGATTATTTTGAGTACCACGGAAGCCTCTGTCAGAAATAATGACGACAAGGGACACAACTCTGTCTTGCACATAATCGATTTACCAGATAGTATTTTACTGGCGATTTTCAAATGTATTCCATTGGATATATCCATACAAGTTTTGGCCAAGACATGTTCGCGCTTCAAAGAATTGCTGAACGATTTTTCAATTTGGAAAAGAAAATCAGTGAGATTCCGCTTTAACATCCCAAAGCATGCTGCGAACAAACTGAGATTTTTTTCATTGGGGACATTACAGAGAATAGATTTGTCTGGCAATGAACTTATATCCGACGGCGAGTTCCACGGACTACTCAGAATCTTTAAAAATATAAGGCACCTTGATATATCCCGGTGTCAAAGATTGACATCACTTTCTATTGGATACATCGCTACGTATCCCCCTATCATCCAATCGCTGAACTTGGATGGCTGTTCTTGGTTTTGTCCGGACCTGACTCTTGTCGCTGTGGCGCGACATTCTGCCACTCTCCGTCATCTCAATCTCGGCGGTTGCCACCGGCTGACCAAAGACGTAAACCGGGTGACTCGAATGGCTGAAGCTTGTAGCCGGTTAAAATCGTTGACAATCGGATGGCTGTCCTTGTCTGTGGACATACAACAAAAGGAGCCCCTCTCCCCAATCATCGATACAGACGTTCGGAAGTTTGCAAAACGATGCAGAGATCTGACGAGCCTTCGTTTATTCCGCTGTCACATTGGTGATGATTCCATTTCGACTATTGCAACCACGTGTATAAATATAGACACTCTTGACTTAAGTTATACATACATCAGCAACAACAGCATGTCTACAATCAGCAGGAACCTCCTATTTATAAAGGAGATAATCCTTACAGGGTGCTGGAAGATTTCAGACTCCGGGCTCGCCAAACTATCGGAAACTCGCCCTCAGCTTACTGTACTTAGTCTGCGACGTTGTGTGGAAATAACGAGTAGATGTTTAGCCCATTTCTTGACTCTTGTTCCCACACTGAGAGAGCTAGACCTAGGTAAATGCTTCAAAGTGGATGACTCTGTGATAGACAGTATTGTAGAGTACTGTCCCAGGCTGGGTGTTTTAGACATTGGCGGAACTTCTGTGTCAAGACACAGGATTATTGAACTAAAACAACAACGACTGTTCCCAATAAACATAAAAGACACAAAACGACTGAGAAAATAGCAAATAAACGTGATTCTGTCTGAATTCTACTCATCACTATTATTTTAGATTTTTACTTCTTCTACTTACATAGAGAGATAACTTTGGCTGGTTAGGGGCTTACTGCTATCCTAGATTATCTGATGTGTATGACAGCGTCCCTGCATACCTGTCTTATGCTAACACCCATAAAAAATAGTGACTCCATATAGTGCATGCATGGAGCAGTCCTAGTGTATATGCTCTATAAAGTAGCCGTTGCTCAAGGGCAGCGCCAAGGTGTTTCTGGAGGGGAGGGTGGGAGAGTCCTGATTTAATGTGTTAACTAGCCACACGAGCGCAGCACACCCTTTTTTAAAGTTCGGCAGATGATAGCCCCCCGCCCCTGCCATACAGTATACAGTAATATATATGAATTGGATGGTCAGGGGCGGTTTAAGCAATTTATGATTTGCCCAACCATCCAGCACAGCACAATTAGGCGATGTTTCGCGTAGTCTTTGCCGTGGCAAGCAATCATCAAAAATTATTGTAGATTGCGAAATTGTAACCGGGCTGGTCAAATCTGGCCTTAATGGCATTTATAATGCGATCAAAGACATCAAATACTGTCAGTGCATGTCGCCGGCGGTTTGGCCAACTCTGTTAGTGCATTTTCTTGCTCTAGCTTAGCAGCCAGCCTAGGTTATAGAGGCAGTCGGGGCTCCACATCTAACGAGTTGGCGCGCAATACCACTTTCTCGAAAAACAAACCAAGTTCGTTCTCATTCTTGATATTCTCAAGAGCTTTGACTGTGACGCCGCAACTTCCTGTCCGGCAGGCGCAAACAGGGAATGATGTTGAAGAGTTCTACTCAGATTATCGCTGTGTCTGCTGAAAAAGACGGGCCAGGGGAATTCCCCTCAAAAAACCAAAGTTGTGCATTTGAACGTTGACCCCGATAATGGTGCCTTCATGGTCGCACTATCCGGAGCTTAAGGATAGTATATTTGTCAACGATGACAAGGAGCGAGATTGCGCGAACAGTCCAGCGTGCTGGACAGAAAACTCGAATTCCAGGAACGTTCCGTTCCAAGCCGAGTTTTATATCGTGAAAAGAGTTATAGTCGTAAGTGATCTCAAGAGAGCCGTTACGGTACTTTATAGTGTTTGATTGCGTCGTTACAAGCTAGATTCAATGCAGCGAGTGACAAAGCCCGAGGTTCCATGTGTTTTTTTTTTTTTTGTCTAAGCAGCAGCACCGCTCTTCTAGCCACTCATGTTACGGGTACCATCGTAGTATTGTCCTCTGCACTGTATCATGTACACCTTCATGCAAGTTAAGACGTCAGTAAAAACCGAGACCATCGTGTCTGCAGCAAGGTGTTCAACCTGAAACAAGCCAACAAAACATTCCTGAACGGAGAGTTCAATACCATGTCAGCTAAACACCAGGACCGCTTGTTCTGTGTTAGAGGTGTCTGTCAACTCATCGATCATGATAGAGAAAAACGGAAATCTGTGGATAGAATCTACAATACTGTTCAATACCGGTTTTGACTAAACGTGGGTAAATCATTTTGTATATCATGTGACATAAACTTAGTCGATTTTTTGCTCGGCTAGTTGAAATTGAAGGATCGTCGGAAGCACTTAACTTGAGTGAATGAAGGAAATTGCCATCACTCTCTTCCTAACCATGGAGAGCAATACCTACCGACTCAGAACCGAATATTCCAACAACAAAAATGTTGATGATCACCGTCCAGCTCTAAGAACATACGAGAAAAGTGATTTTAAATAATGATTAAATTCTATTTTGTACCCATTAAGGACGGTGTACTATAGAAAATTCATGTTCATAATGTAACCTGTTCCAACGGAAAGGCTACGGAATTGTAAAAATGGTAAGTTACAACTTGATGAAAGCATGTCAATAGCGCGTATGCCCTCCATGAGCGTTTACAACTGCGACGCAACGTCTCTGCATGGATTGAATGATGCGTCTGAACACAGCTCGGGAGATGCGTCGCCATAATTGAACCAACATGGCATCAAGTTCCTGCAAATTCTGTGGAGGGTTCCTTACTTGACGGAGTCTTCTGCCCAACATATCCCATACATTTTCTATGGGATTAAGCTCGGGAGACCTTGAGGGCCACTCCATGACATTGATGCCAGCATTAATATTGGCCGTATATGAGGTCTGGCATTATCGTGTTGGAATGTAAGACCTGGGCCATGAGCTGCCATAAATGGCAAAGCTCTGGAATGAGCACTTGATCTCTGTATCCTGTACCAGTTAGGTTTCCTTGAACGACCATCAGTCGGGAACGGGCAGGACCATTAAAAACACCCCAAACCATAACACTACCGCCCCCAAAACGGTTCACTTCCTGCATACAACACTTGGCGTTCCGTTCACCGCGTCTCGTCCAAACTCTAGCACTTCCATCAGCGAAGTGCAAAGTGAATCTGGATTCTATTCCTATTCTAATCCCTATTCCAATCACGCTGAATCCATCTCAGATGTCGTTGTGCCCGAGAAGCCGTTGACGTCGGCGTAACTGGTTTACAATTGATCCATGATATGGTCGGCGTACATGGAGGCGAGAAGTGCGCAGGCGATTATGTATGGTTTAGGCAGTCATACGACCTCTAAACAATTCGTTCCTAGTGGATGTTGCAGCGAGAAATCTATTACGCAAATGACGTAAGACGATTTGTCGGTCTTCTGCATTTGTCGTCACACCTGCTCTACTCGAACGAGGTCGGTCTGCTGAGGTGCCAATTTGTTGGAGACGTGTCCGAAGATCATGGATAGTCCTTCGACTACATCCCATAATCCTGGCAACGTCAGTAACCGACGTTCCTGTATTCAGCATGCCAATGGCACCTTCACGTTGAATGTTCGACAGTCGTGGCATTGCAAATCAACGCATTATTTACTGTAAGAACTTGTTTCCCCGAGATGTCACTATACTGTGCTAATGTGGGCTCAATTGCACGTGTCTCATAAGGTCACGTGACAAGGAAACATGCTTTATTCTTGATGTATGCTCGCAGGAACTGCATGCTTGTGCACCTCGGAGTTGCTGTGTGTCACGATGTCTTTTATAACGCATTTACCTCTAATAATAACAAGAGAAAAGCAATCAGCGATTGCTAAACAATATGTCCCCCAACCCCGCAATCCACACAACACGTACATAACTACATGTAGTGAAAAATTAACCTAATGAATTGTTACTTATTTTGTGCATCTGCACATGGATAAGAATGCAGAATGCAAGTTTCAAATGCTTCAGTTAAATAGTAAGACACAGCCAGGACAGAGCTTGAACAAAAAAAAACCATTAAGTTTGACAGGGCAAATTCCAATAATTTATGCAGAAATTCGCATAATTCCATGACTTTTTTCTATGTTGAACATCTGCATAATTTCTGTAATTTTTTATCAACGTTTTTTTTGTCTTCTACATTACACATCTGCATATACAGAAGAATGTAATATGGAAGTTAAACAAATCTAAGTGAAAAAGGAGCCGTCATGTAGAGCCTGGACAGGGCTAATTTGTATAATTAATGTCGAAATTTGCATAATTCCATGATTTTTGGCTGCTTGCACATCTGCATACATATAAGAATTCACTATGGAAGTTTACGAAGCCTAAGTGAAATAGTAACCAAGGTACAGGGCGGACAAACTTACCGGACAAATGTAGCCAATTTGCAAGATACCACGATACAGCCTGGACAAGCTTACAAAAAAAAAGGAGCCAATTTGGATAATTTATGGGGAAATTTGCAAAATTCCGTGAATTTTTCTCTACCTTGCACATCTGCGTACATAGAAGAATGCATTATGCAAGTTTCAAAAGCCTAAGTGAAATAGTAACCAAGGTACAGCGCCGACAAACTTACTGGACAAATGTAGCCAATTTGCATAATTCTGGATACGTTGCACATCTGCGTACATAGAAGAATGCAATATGCCAGCGCGGACAAGCTTCCTGGACAGAACAAATAAAACCTATATGCCCTCCTCTTACTAGAAGGGGGCATAATAATAATATCTCTTGTATAAAGTTTCAAGAAAATATTTAGAAATTTATGAGTGTGAAGTTTCTTTTTCGACTGAGTATATATCAAGCCAAAACTATCAAACCACTGTTTTTTTGCCTGAATTCCTTGTATGGGAAGGTTACATTTCAAGGCTTGTAAGGTTTTTGGCGGTTGGACATTCTATAAAAGAAGCGAAGTTCACCTGTGAAGGCTCTCTGGGGCTTTGATAGGGGTCCTATCGCCTAGTTCTACATTTGTCTCCCCATGAAAGACTGGGGTTGTCCATACCTCGAAATTATAACACACAAAACTGGCGACGAAAGGGTGTTTGATGATTGGGGTTTAACGTCTTGATTCAATTGTGATATTAAACCGTATCAAGCAGGAGGGTCTACATCTTCTCTAAGGCAGTTTTATTCCAAGCTAATCTACATTACAGCTCTTGGCGGATCCAGCGCATGCGCACATGATTTAACATCCTTGTTAAGCGATCGATTGGTAGCGTGGGAACTTCTAGTTGCCCAATCCGATGTTGTGCTTCAAAGGACTGTGCTTGTAATAATGACAGTGATTGTCAAAACAGAAGTTTGTGACATATGTTGTTGAGATGGGTAAGACGGTCGATTATTTTCAGACATGTATTCAACCAATCCGAGATTATTGCATATGTACCCATACCTACACACAAAATTTCGTATATATGCCTATAGTGCTTTACAAAGTTAAACAAATTGCCAAAACTTGATCAGAACATGCATCAAGCGGTTAGCAGTGCTTTAGGTCGAACATTGGTCACTTTATCGGCCAGGGGGCGTAACTGTAATTCTGGTTATATGCGCTAGATTCTCCAAGAGTTGAAATGCAGAGAAGCTAGGAATAACTCTTGGCTAGCGAAGTTGGGGATTACTAAATTGTTACGTACCGCATCAATGTCGAATGCAGAGCAATTATACACCTTTTTTACACAATGAACATTAATTGACAGTGGCGCCACCCTTGTTTGTTGCCGAACGATGTGATTTACTAACGGCCCGTTTGATTCTACAGTAGTCCAATAAAATGTTTGCCGCATTTTAAAAGCCAATTGTGAAAATGTGTTAGTCTTTTGCTATACATTTTATCCTTGCTTTGGGAAGATGCACATTTGGGGCCGTCTGGCGACTTTGGATGTAATTAATAAATTCAAAGTCAAACTTGTTTTAATATAAGTAAAAGGCTCAAAACATAACATAACGCAAACTGATTTGGGACACCGAACTCGTTTTAACAGCAATAAATAAAAAGAACGAAATTCGATTGGTCTCAGGTTTTCTTTATTATCACCTAGCATGCAAGTTATACCATACAATCTTTAGCATGTATCATCAGTACATCAAGTCGCAAGAAAACAGACTTCACCTTGGTATAGATGAAAGCGGAAACCGCTATGTATTCTTATAATACTTTTACAACGACAGATCCTTCACCTACATAAGGATGGATGTACGAGACCATCACCAAAACAATGACGTCACTTATCTATGCACTGTAACATGTTAGTTGTAGGATTATCGACACGAAGGATACCACAATCCGAAAATTTAAATCACCACGTGACTCCTACGATATACATTAAGAATTTTGTCTTTCCATCGAGATTTACTAACTTGCAGTAAATGACAGTGTAATGTTAGTTTACCCAGGGCAATACCCCCCTGATACAACCCGTCCCTCCGCGCAACCCACATCTGTAAAATACACCCACTCGCCCACCCATATCATCCCTCCCACCCAATCTTACACAACTACACCCATACCACCCAAATACACACCCATCCTATCGCCCTAACACAGACTATAACATTGAGCTTCCGAAGACACGGACAACTTTATAATAATTATAATATATACAAGAATACACTCATGTGACCAAATTCAGATCCTGCGATGCGCATGTGGCTTACCTTAAACTTAAAAAAAAAAAAAACAAACAAGCCCAATGATACTGTTCTGGGCCAGTCGTATGGCATGTGAAAATTAAATTGGACGTAATTACCATGGAAACATAATGCTTTCACTATAGGTAGCCATGGTAATTAGGACCATTCCAAGCTGCCTGCTTAACAAGACATGGCAGAGAGATCTCGATAAATGCGTTCTTTGTAGTTAGTAACGCCATCACAAATCAGCCCTGAATGTGCAAAAGTAGCGGTGTTTGACCACAATAGTTAAGGATACATCTGGTTTGCCATATAACAAGTTCAATGTGAGCAATGACATTAGATACAGATCGCATATGTACTGATTTGGACACGAGTGTAATATACAAGGACTGAATGGGTTGAGCTAAAGAACATGTTAACTGGACCAATGAAGATGTCGGACACACGGTATTGAAAACAATTATAACATACTTCCGTAACATCTTCTAACTTATAAATGAGAGACAAATATAATCGAAAGGAAAGAGAATATTGGTTATTTTAAACCTTAAGACTTTGAACTGACCGGCCTAAGCCGAACATCAGCTGAATTATGGACAGCAAACTAAACCCACTCGATTTGAATTGAACTTAATTTGAAGATTGATCAGTGAGTAAGACCGTGCTTAACGGTTTTTCCCTTTTTCAATTGAAGAACCCTATACAGTTGTATTTAGCAGCTATCCGCTAGGAGCATCCTTTACTACTTACTTACATACAAAGATTAATTGATTGGTGTTTTGTGCCCTGCTTAAGGAAATTTCAGTTATATGACAGCTGTGTATTTCCACAATAGTTGACACTAGCACAACCAAGATGTGAAGAGTTTCTATAAAGTTGGAAAGTTACCTTTCCTCCAGTGCTAAGTGAAGACAGTATTGCTACAAAACATATAACATATAGGTTTGTCGCTTATTGCCAGAAAATAAAATTGTTGTCAAACTTGTCTGCAGAAAATGTTTTAGGTTTATATTTTAATTTAAACTTGTAGCTGACTCAGGCAAAGTGTAATGTATATAGAAGAATTAAGATAAGAAGGGAAGTGTTGAGTAACACGATGAAGCATTACGGTAAGGGAAGTTTGAGAAACTTGATAAAGCCAATTTTACTTCTATCCGGACGTCTAGGCCTTGTCTCTATATTTCAATAATTGGCAGCAGCTTAACCAAGATGTGAAGTGTTTTCATAATATTCAAAACTTAATCTTCCTCCTGTTCAAAGTAAAGACAGCTTTGCTACTTTTTAACCAACTGCCCTTAGCCAGAGGTCGATAGAAACAGAATTAACAGTGTCGAGTGCAACTGGATTTTGCAGCGTTTTTCGCTCCACTGATGATAGTTTCAATTCAATATCAGCTCAATATGTGACCCAAACTTCTTGAAGCTATGTCCTTGGTAAAAATTGTTAAGAAGACATTACAATCATAGGGTGCTAGAGTCCACGGGAAGACAAACCAATAGATGGGCTTCATGTTGCCCCTTCCTACAGAGAGCAGGAGAGTTTCCTCCCAATCTCAAGATCCAATACGGGGTTTTCGAATTATGACAGCAGAGTGACATCCCTTTGCGAACTAACATTATACTTTTACAGCAAGTGAGGGCCAATCCACGATTGGTAACATGGGCGGTATAGGGCAAGTAAACGAAATAAAACCTTTTGAATTTTGTTTTCCCATAGCTTAAAATTTAATATTACTTTTTGTCAAAAACTTCAATTTGAAAGCTATATTTTCCCGAAAACCAAGAACTCTTAATGTTAAAGAATAGGCTGACTGCCCTACCATGCCAAAATCATTTTGCAAAGGGACGTTACTCTGTTGTCGTAGCGTCATAAATCGAATCCTTTATATTATACCTAGTTTGGATTGTTTGCCTGTTAGCGTTTTAAAGCAGTACTTCATGCTATTTCACTCCGAGGTAATAAACTCTTCAAGCTTATAGATACTTTCCAGACTTTAAGGAACATGAATTAAATGTTAAGAATTAAAATGAAGAAACCAATATTCTCTTTTTTTCACTGGGCAAATAACACAGGACAGGACAAGAAATAATACACATCCTACGGTCAACGCAAGGCACAATCAAATTGTGTGTGTTAAAAATTCATGCTACACTACAACTATTATCATCACATAATAATTCCAGAACAGAAAATGACATTAAAAACTTTCTATGTAAAACTCCAGTAAAGCTTGCGTATATTGAATTACCAAAAACCACATACTCGCATATGGGCTTAGTAACTTCCAAGTAACAATCCATCGTTACAGCTGAAGAGTGTTACAGGTTTCAGCTAAAGTGCGTTACAGGTTTCAGCTAAAGTGCGTTACAGGTTTCAGCTAAAGTGCATTACAGGTTTCAGCTAAAGTGCGTTACAAGTTTCAGCTAAAGTGCGTTACAGGTTTCAGCTAAAGTGCGTTACAGGTTTCGGTTTCAGATAAAGTGCGTTACAGGTTTCAGCTGAAGTGCATTACAGGTTTCAGCTGAAGTGCATTACAGGTTTCGTATAAAACACAGAAAAATATAGGTCTGGTAGAGTCTCAAACGCAAGTTTAACTGTACACAGCATATATTTTAATCTCTCACTAAAGGATGATATGCATGTAAAACATAAATTATTGTAACAATGACAGTTTTATAGGAGGTTTCTGCTTTGTAAAGCACACAATTCATTTCTTTCTAAATATTAGGACAGTTATAAACTTTACCAGGACATAGTACTGTAAATGCTTTACTAACATGCAATCAGTTTATTTAAGAGTAAGATTTTCAGCAAATAAACAAATGGTGGACCTAAATGTATAGGTAAAATCTAGTCAAGTGTTTAACAATATTTTAACAATATTTTTAAGAAAATAATTTAATAGGCTAACTGACAATAATTTGACATTTGTTGGGAGAGACACTTTATAAATACAAACAGTGCAAAAAAAAAAAAAAAAAAGGGTCAACAAAAAACATCAAAATAAAGCTAACAATATAAACAAAAAAGCTGCCAAAAAATATTTATAGTAGTCGCTGAAGTTGATCTTGTCTTCATTTATTGCTCTTTTCTTTGAAATATCACAAAACATGAATGGAGCTCCACAACAATCCTATAGAATTTTAGGACATCATGTAACAATTCTGCTTCTTTCCAACATACAAATATCTCAAATTATCCCAGACTTTAATTAAGCCTGGTCATTATTTGCGGATGTTTTTATATTGAGCCAATCAAACACCACTATAGAGAGTTCCAAGTTTCTTCAACTATCCAATATCAAGTCCAGGAAATACAGGCCCATTGATGCCAAGGTTGAAAAGCAAAACTTTAAGATAATCTCTGACTAAGTAGTATAACTGTTTACAAAGGACCTACAGCAAACGGGTCTTTTGTGACGTACTTCAGATTATTTTTCTCATATGGCAGCTTGCCAGCAGAATGGGTGAAGAAATCACTTTCTCTGCACTGTCAGCAAATAAGTCTAAGAGGCACAACCAACACCATAAGAGATTAACTTCAGAACATCCCTTAGCTCTCCGAGCAACAGGAAATTCCTTCCAACTACCTACAGAACTATGAATAAAATCATTCCGTTTTAAGTACAGCCCACATTATCTATCAAAAGATTAACCTGAAAATAAACTTTTGTGAAACAAGGTGTTTAATCGATGCAATTGCCTAAGAGAAATCATACTTACAACTTATGATCCATATGCTCTAACCCCAAAGGCCACTACAATCTAATACATAGTGAAAGGTTTGATCTTCACAATGAACCCAGGGCTGTCTATTAGAGGATACCACACCCTCTCTAATCCTGTGTAAATTAGCTAATCTGGCGTTCACTAATAATCCTTTTTCCAGCAACTGGCCCCATTAAAACACACCCATGGATACATGCTAATTCCATATTCCCGTTTTTCAAAAAATATTAGGCAGTCAAAAATAAAAAATATTTGTACAGAAAGTGTAAATCTAGCATAAATATATACATACACCTACCATCTGTACAGATCTTTTTAAGACCAGGGTTTTAAAGTAAACGGAAATACTGAATCAGCATGTATTCAGGTGTAGTAACTATCATTTTGAGTCCGATGTTTACTGTACTCTGTTCAACACCACTGACATTCAACAACTTCTGCTCTAAATTCTACTAAAACCTATGAAAGTGGAGTTCATAATACAACTACTGTTAACACTGACCTAAGAAGCCTTTGTATTGATAAATCAATGGAGTTGTCTTTTAATACTGACTATACAATAATAAAACAAGAACTATTGCTTTTAATCTATTTAAAACTATACTACATCACAGAGGAAATCAAAGTCACAGAATTCTAGGTTTGCCATGTGATTTTTGGACCAAACTTGTTAGACAATTTTCAGACTCCATTTACTGCTAATTTGTGGACTAAGTTTCATGAGGCCCATTTTGGACTGATTTCAGAAGGTAATTAAATAATTTAGTCATTCAATAAATATGTGCGAATGTAATTTCCGCTATTAAACAGTAGGACTGAATTCAAAACTTTCGCACCATTAACAGTGGTTGTCATACAGTATCAAAAGCTGCAATACTAACTTAAAACCGTATCAAGAAAATGTAAACCATTTATTGAGTATGAACTGACTATAACTCGATTTCTATGCGCTACTGCTTCATAATTTCACACGTCCAACTGAACACTATGACATATGCTGTGTGCATCACTTTGTTGTTCATAAATTCAGATGCAAGGAAAAGGAATCTGACAAATGAGTTGTGAATGGCTTTAAAATGATGGCAAAAGAACATGAAAGCATGACTATTTATTCTACAACATTATACCCCGAGAAAAAAATCTCACAAGAGAGATGAACAGGTTTCTCAAAAAATGTAAAAATCAGGGTTTATATTAGACCCCACTTATCTTAATGTTACTCTAAAATCAGCTTACATATGATTGGTGCAATAATTTACTCATATCCCTGTTTCTATGTGGACATCAACACACTAAACCCCTTTTATGATCTTACCAAAGATAATAGTCCCATGCTACGGCCGCAAGGAACCCTAGGGAAAAAATACCCTGACATGGTAAACAGGTAACAACCTTACCATACATCTACGTACACAGATAACTCCTTAATCATGTCAACATTAATTAAGAAGGTTCACAGGTTGCAGAAAGCCCCTCTAAAATAGCAGGGTATTACAGAACTGCAATAATAGGGTCATGATGGCAACATGCATTAATGGCTATGCACTTAACGGGTGTTGACGAATCTAAGCAAATTACATGTAAAGAGGTTCCAAGCCAATAACACCCTTCCCACCCGCCGACGAGATGTCTCCGGGTTTAACCATATTGGTTCAAACCTTATGGCCAGCCTAACTGCCGTATTGTAAAGGCTGCCGTTTAATAGGCTAAAATAAATCCCAGCCCTTTTAAAGATATGGGTGCTAGCCCGTCCCTGCGCGATTGTTGCCCTGGGCTAGCCCCATTCCCCACCGCCACCCCTCCTGGCCCGGTGTTTTGTGATGCTCACCCTACGAGATTACCCAAGCGGGTGGCACACTTCCCTTTGTCCCCAAAACCTGTAACAAAGAAACAAAAACTACTGTTAATTGCATATTATACATATTCATAATTCTTTCAGGTTTTATGTCAGATTTAACATTATCCTCCTCATTCATCAATGCAATTAACAAAACCAAAAAGCCCAGCCACAGGACGTAATACAAAGACATGACAAACAGATTGGGTTCATGTTGCCTTTAAGCTCTGAGAGCACCAGGGCAACATGAAGTTCCCTTGCATCTAGATTACATATAGTTTGTTTGATTGGTTGGTGTTTATCCTTGTACTCATGGGTATTCACTTATATCACAACGGGTTGTCTACTTCACACTGTACACAGCCTTATTACGATGGAAATCCCAAAGGAAACCACTCCCATGATTGCCGGAGCAACAACATGTGACTTGCTCATATACCTGATGGTCAACAAGCAGACTTGATCCTGTGAACAGTAAATCTAAGCAGGTTCAGTTTAGGAAGTGCACTCGCTACCACTGAGCCATGGCAGCGGCACATCTAGATTCAAGATAAGTTCCTATTACATATATATCAGGTCAACTGAACCCTGACAGTATCATGGTGAAGACAACACAGGGTGGGTATTTCACTGAATTTTGATCTTCTTTCACATTCCGATCTGAGAGAAGCGGAAACTTTAATCAGATGCGATTCAGAGAGAAACGTAAATTCAGCAAGCTAAATTTGAACACAGAATTTGATAAAGATAAAGATTTGTTTGCTAATCTTAAAGATAATTCTAATTATTATTCGAAAACAGTTGAAGCACTGCTGAAACAATCTGGCTATCTCTGGAGGCACTTTTTAAACCAAGAGTCAAACGGTGTATTAAACCAGACAAAGGAGTACAGAGCTCTTTCACAAAGATGTCAGAATTAGAGGATAAGAGGTTTATCTGTTTGGGGCTTAACATCCTACTCCAGCATATTTCACTTACATGATTCATTCATAAACCTGATGGTCGATAGGCAGACATTAACCCCTGTACTATATATCGAAGTAGGATTAGTAAAGTTTGTTTGTTTGATTGGTGTTTAACATCGTACTCAAGGGTATTTGACTTATATGATGGACAAAAATACAGAACGTCACAAACAAATCTGCTTCCCATTACCCTTTAGCTCTGAGAACACCATGGCAAGAGAAAGCAACCTCTTTTCTCGCCTCTTACGATCGACCGAGGAAGCCGAGGGAGTATTCTGCAGGGCCATGG